>JAVJIF010003237.1:0-261896 GCA_038442645.1 Agave tequilana | reverse complement strand
ATACATGTATTAACACATCTATTAGTCAATTAGTTAGGTATGAGGGCCTCAAGAAGCCTTGATACTTATACGAAAGAAAATTAGATGAGTTATACATGCCAAAAAAAAAAAATTATATTAACACATCTAATAGTAATTAGTTAGGTATGAGGGCCTCAAGAAGCTTGATACTTACACGAAAGAAAATTAGATGATGTTATAAAAATAATAAAGAGGCATGAGAGTCAAGTTAAGGAATTCCTAGATTCACAAGGGTGCGTATGACTTTTGGTAACGAAAAAAGACTATACAAATTCAATTTTGATCCTTACTTAGAAATGAAAACAATTTACTTTATAAAGACTAAGTCTAAGAATGAATAAAAATGATAATCCTAAAACTTATAGACTACTTAGTCTCTTCAAATATAATTCAAATATTTTCCTTTTTATGGATTTTGTGGGTGTAATCTGCTGAAAACCCTCACGAGACAACACTCGTCCTCTAGGGACCTAGAGGTTTAACGGCTTGTTGCACGTGCTAAGTGCAATCGTGATTCCTACGAAAGTGAGTTAGGTTAGATTAACTTTTTCTTTTCTTTGTTTTACTCGAGGCGAGCAAAAAGATAAGTGTGGGGGTGTGATTGGTAGTGAAAAGTGCATTTTTATCATCATATTTACCGTCACATTTTCATATTTATTTATATAATTCTGCACATTTATTATATTTTGTGATTTATTGTGTGCAGGCCTCAAATAATAAAAAGAAGAATAAAGCTTAAAAAGAGCCCAAAAGCCCATATTGAAGCCCAAGAGTCAAAGTGCAAATATACAAGGGCTAAAGTTGCAAATATCAAAGATGAGGGAAGGATAGAATTCTACCCAACCCTAAACTCTTGCAGGATGAGCATAAAAGCCAAAGATAAGAAGGAAATTCGTGATAAAAGATTTGGATAATTGAGATCAAGGTAACTTGATTACTAAGTTATCTCGAAATCCCAACATAAAGAGCCAGGATCAAGCTTCCAGAAGCAAATGCCCACATGGACGGACCAGGTGAGGCCACGCGCCAAAGCGCGTGGCCAGATTCCACAAAAATGCCGCAAATCCGCGGCAAAATCCAAGATTCCGCGGCACTTTGAGCTTATCCAGAAACCAATTTTCGTGGGCAACTTCATCCGGGACTCCTCTACCTTCTGCACCTATAAATACCCCCTGCGGTGCAACGTACAGAGTCGTCCAGAGGCAGAGCCAAGGGCCAAAGTTAGGGTTTTTAGGGTTCTCTTCTTTCTTCTAGTTTTGTAATTAGGGTTTCTTTTTATTTTCAAGAGAGGGAGATGGCTATGTTGAGGGTGACACTGATGTACTTCTCTTCTCCATTGTTTCAAGTAATGAAGGTAATTTTTATTTTTATTTATGTGATTGCTTACTTTTCTTTTTGTCTCTTTTTTCTTTTCTACTTTATTTCTGTTGATCTTTGATGAGCATGCAAGCGATTACCGAACCACAAGTATAACAAATTTTGGTGGTGCCAACGATAGTCCATGGAGATGTTCTCCTCTCGAGGCGTATCATTCATACTTGCCCAAGGCTTGATGATCTAATGCGAACAGCGGACTGAGATCGATCCCATGATTTATGCGTTCAACGCCTCCGAAATAAGGTAGAAAGTGTTAGGTTTTCACATATTTTCTCCAACCAAGTTAGTTTTCTTTTCTTTTCTTTTTTGTAGATTAATCACACTTCTCCCAATTCTTTATTTGCCGACCCATTGTAAATACCACTTCCTTTCTAACTTAACTAATAAAAATAAAAACTTTAGAGATAACTTGCTTAACGCTTCATCGCAGTCCCTCCCTGAGGATCACGACCCGCATAGCCTTGCTACCGCGGATTAGAATTGAGAACTCGCACACCTTTAATTCTTAATCTAATATTTTCATATTTTGTGTGCAGGAAAACTCATTCAACACCGAGTTTGGATGCTTTGTATCACGGTTACCCTCTTATCAGCCTGAATCAGCCAGAGGAAATGAAATTGAGGGAACGGTAAGTCATGGAACCAACCTCACTTTCAACTATATCAGTGAGTGAGATGCCATTGGTTTCGTCAGTGTCGCCTATCTTGCCAGGCGCGAAGCTGAAGGTGATTACTAGTCCTACTTCTCCAACATTGATGGTTGAGCCAGCTCTCCCGAAAATAGTCACTAGTCCTATCTCGGTTGTGGCTAGTGTACTGTTTCAATGAGGACTCCTCCGAGATCACCGACGACCCCTCATGTTGCTACAGCCAGTGCTTCTATTATTTCCTCCATAGTTACACCAGTGAAGCCAGTGAAACTCTGTCTTCAGGAGCTGCTCTTTGCCGGGAGTAATTGAGGCCAAGAACGAATTCGTGGCTGAGTTAGTCGACAGCTTTTATAAGAGCTTGAAGCGATCCATTGCTTTGGCCTTGAAGGGCTCGACTACCTCATTCTCTGCTTTAAAGGTGGTCCTCTCCCGAAGCATTGATAGTATCCGTGACATTGGAGGTGATGACTAGGCTGCCACAGTTGTAATTATATATCAAAACTATATAATATTAATCTCGGCTCTTGAAGACTACATTTTGTGCACGTTTGGGCCCTATTCTGTTCTCATATGGCCTGGTTCAAGGCAATCAGGGCTAAAAGTTTGACTTTTGGTTAAACTTTTCAATTCACCAACACATGAATATGTTCCTACATCATAAAAGATTGGCGATTCAATTTCATGATGAATTGGTATAGGATCCAATGTTGACTCGGAAAAAAGATTGAAATAGGTGAAGATATTGGAGTCCATTATTGAATTAGGAAGTAGAATTGAATCACCGAGTTGATAGGGAAAACCCTCAACAGCACCATGTCAAGCAACTTCCTTTGTTGCTGCAGTTTGGTAGAAACTTGATTTGGGGGAAGCAAGGAAAAAGGGAAAATAGGGAGAAAAAATGACAAACAAGGAAGAGAAGAGGCGGTTTACATCCTATTGAATGATAGGGTGCGAAGCTAGCCTTTGGAGTATATCTGAAAAGGACCTTAATGCTCTTTAAAATAATCTTTAGGCAATAATACCTTTCTGACGAAGTTAGCCCATACAATAATCACCACCAACATTAAAAAAATCACCACGAATGATTTTCTCAACCAATTTGGTTCTCTTTCTGTTAATTCTGAACCCATTACACTTGAGTTCGAATGCAAGAACAGCATACTTTGGGAATTTGCTTCTAAAAATATGCAGGATGCACTTATTCATATTGGGGATCAGCGCACCATGAGGAGCATCTTAACTACTGCTCCCCTTGAAGATTCTGACCGAAGAATCTATCGAAAGCCCGGCTTCATGTTCGGAGATGCAGTACCCGACAACGATCACCAGCTGCTACCCGGAACCACAGCCCAGATGCCTGGCTCTGAACCAGGCCCTACTGCCAGGTAGTCAGTAACAGTAAACAGTACATACAATATTACTATGGAACAGTAGGATAATATAACAATAACAGATGGGATGTCAGTCATCCCCAGTGTAATACCCCGTTCCCGGAATACGTACTTAGTTGCGTATTCAGACTTTGATCGTATTTTTCGATTGTTTTCTGTATTTATTCTGTATTATGAATTCCTTATATGATTGTTTTGCCTTGAATTTGGATCGGTGAACTCGAGTCGGAGTCAGCCTTGTCTGAGCCGGGGACTCGATCTCAAGAGTTTTACTTGTTTTAGACATTCTGGTTATCCGATTCGATCGATTTCAGTTTTAAACATCGCTTTCCAATATTTTGGATTTTCTATGATTTTCTGGAATTTTCTGTGATTAAGTTGAAAATCTTCAAAACCGGTGTCGGCCAGTGCCGCTGACCGATTCCTGGATTTTTAATTCTCAAATTGTTTAGAATTTCATGATGATCCTTTAGACTTTATCTTTTAGAATTGCAATTCCTACTTATATTCCTTTTCTGAGAATTTTATGATTTTATGGAAATTCAAACGGAGTCGGTAGGTAGCTGATTCCAGGATTTTAGCTTCAAAACTATAAAGTATTTCTTCAAACGGATTTCACTATTGGCCTTTATATATTATTCTTGATTTTTGGTAAAATTTCCAGATCATTCCGAGATACTTGAATTTCGGGCATTTTTTTTAATATTTGCAAATTCCTTATTTCCACCTAGATTGCCACCTCATTTCCCACTCACATTCTCACCTAACCCCACTAACTCTCTCCTCCCCATGGCCGGCCAAGTGGCATGGAGGGTGACACCTCATGCTTTCCTTTTACACCAAACCCCTCCTTTCTTCACAATTGCCATCTCCTTTACAAAATCCCCAACCTATAAATCCCATTCTTTTGCAAACTTCCCCATGATTCTTTCTCATTTCTTCACAAGAGAAAATCCCTCAAAATTCCCTCTTCCTCAACCCCAAACCCTAGCTTCAAGGATCCATCTCAAGACTTCAAGGCTTCACTAGAGCTTCATCTCAACCATCAACCTCAAGGCAACACCAAGCTTCAACATCTTCAAATCAAGCTTCCACAACCCATGGATTGAAGCCACCATCTTCTTCTTGAATCAAGCTCCAAACCCAACCCATCCAAGTGAGTACCTTACTCACCAAGACCTAGTTAACACTCCATATGATTAGGGTAGAGATCCTTGTACACTTGCACACTAAAAATCCTATTTTTAGGTCATCATACTCAAATCTAACCTTCTCATGTAAGCATATTGCTCACCAAGACTTGTGTTAGTCTTTGAGCACTTGTAACTACACTTCTCGTACACAAAGGTCACCCAAAACCCTGTATTTAGACATCAAACACACTTCCAGGATTTCTGTCCTGCGCACTGTTTTCCCCACTATTAGTCGACTTACCCTAAGACCTAGTCGACTAGAACACTTAGCTGAAACTTAGTTTTTCTGGAAAACGCAGTATTAGTCGACTTTCCCAACATACTGGTCGACTAGTAAACTCTCTGGAAACCCATGTTAGTCGACTCCTGAATCCACCTAGTCGACTAATCCATCCTGGACCAGAAAACCCAACTTTCTGTATCACTGACCTAGTCGACTGGAACATCTGTTAGTCGACTAGTGCTCCCTATTAGTCGACTAACCCTTACCCCTAGTCGACTAATTCTGGCTGTGTGTCATAGTAATTTCTGTTCTAAATTTGGTACCTATACTTGTTACATGTGTATTATTTCCTACTTGTTCATACTTCAAATACTAGCACTATAGGACATATAACTGAATGGATGTACCTCCTATTACCTCATGACTTGCTATTTGCGTATATTCATCCCATGACATGTTAAATAACCTATAACTCGTAGTATATCACCACAGTCACACCACCTTATCATGCCTGCGTATGACCATTGCAATTACTTGTTTTATTCCTGTAATTTACCTTGCTGTGATATTATTGTCTCCTTATTTTATAGCATGCGTGGCAGACCCTTCGAGGTCGTTGAACCCTAAGTTGTTCTATGTTTCCACTCGCCTTACTTTATTATAGCCTTGTCAGTTATTTATTTCCTTTTAACACATGTATATCACACAACACCTTATATGTAACCACTTGACCCACTGTCATGCCACAACCTTGTTAGACTCTATTGTTATGTCCCGATTGACCCGGCCAACTATCTATTCATTGTTATGGTTTATTGCTTGCTATACATCACCACCTTGTCATGCTATCCCTTAAACCAAGCATGATACATATGACTATATGATTATCTTATTTACGGGAACCCTGCCTTGCTTTTATGGAACTAAGTGCCACATGGAACAAAGTGCCACACCACACGGTGGGGGCCACCTCTTGAAACCCATGGGGGTCACCTCTAGAATCCACTCCCTCAGAACAAAGTGCCACATGGAACAAAGTGCCACACCACACGGTGGGGGCCACCTCTTGAGACCCATGGGGGCCACCTCTTGAATCTGAAGGGCTAATACTGTCATGTTCACTTTTTCCCGTAAACTGATAATCCTTAATAAGCTACAACTTGTATGGGGTATGGGTGGAAGTGATGGATGCCGGAATGATACCTTGCTTATAGTGATGGATATGATATATGCGGCGGAAAGTTGTAGTGGGACTTAGGGCCCACACGATTACCTATAGGGGGACTTTGGGCCTCCAAACCGGTCCCAGGTGGTGGGAACCGTTGGGCCACTAAACTGGTCCCCGGTGTATGAGTGCCACTATAAGAGGTGATATCAGTTCTCCATCTACTTCCGTTAACAAACCTCGAATAGCTTATATATGGATGTATGTGAGTTGGGATCGATACCGAAACACATACCTAGATATATGGGTTAGGCGAGTAATAATAATAATAGATGTCAGTTATGTTCTCTGTTATAATTACCGTTATGTGTACCAGCTATGATTCCTGTCTTAGTTCCTGTTATGACTATTATTTACTTGTCGTGATTCCAGTGATGATTCGGTTATTGGATTATGTCTTTCTCATTATGATTCATGTCTTCTTGTTTTGTATTCTCGTTATGATTATAGTATGATTTGCAACTCTGATTCTATATGCTTGGATTACTGTGGCATGAGATAGAGGTATATAGATGAGGGTTTCCTTGTTTGGATTATTCCTTCGATGTACTAGTCTCATGGGACAGTGACTTAAGCGTATATAATCACTTTTGCTCGTAATCAGTTTTACCTGTATTTTTCGGCTTTACGATTATGTTATGTCCGTTCTTATATTCTATACTTGTGTTCTGACCCTATTCATTGTCTCTTCGCCACTTGGCTATATTTCATTTATTATTATATGTCTTGACCCCTTGGATTTGCACATTCAGATTCCGAGGCTAGGTCGGAGTGGAGTCATCCATCGTAGATCGAGCCGTCCTTAGCGAGCAGGCATCCCAGCTTCAGTTCCTTGTGCCTGACCCTTTTGACTCACGGGATCTTCATCCTACTCGTGAGCCCTTTTGTGTTCTTCTTGTATATGTTACTTTTGGACTGGTTATGATAAAAGACATATGTAATATGTAATGTTTATCATATATTGTGATGACTTTGTATTGTACCTTTTGTTGGTATATGTGTGTATACCATGCTTTGCGTTGCACTCTGATCCTTTCTTGTTGTACTTTATGCTTAGCGTATATGCGTGGGGGCACTTCCTGACCTACGTATATACGTCGCAGTGACGTCCCCGTATCTGTGAAATCGGGGCGTTACAGGTTGGTATCAGAGCCTAGGTTCAGCTTAGGCTCTTACCTCCATAGTACAACAAGTAGCAAATTCTAGTAATTTGCGGATGCCAACATCAATGTACAAAGTCATCTAGTCCTTCTTGATTTTACATTTGGTCCTTCTTGATTCTATCCTTCATATCCTGAAATTCTTCCATCCATTTCCAGCTCCTTCCAGTCTATCCATACCTAGTATCGATGGAGAGGAGATCGGGTCGCAGCAACTCCGGATCAGCATCGAATGGGGCAGCGGGAGAGAATGTGGGTATATTGAGGGTTATCCAGATGATGATGGAGAACCAGCAGCAGCAGACCGAGCTTCTCCGGCAAGAGATAGCAGCACCTAAGGAACAGAGGCCGGGGAACATATCAGACTTCAGGAAGCTGCAGCCAGCCATATTTACAGGAGGAGAGAAACCCTTGGATGCTGAGCAATGGCTGACGGACACATCAGACTTGTTGAATGCAGCCCGTGTCCCAAAGGAGAACCAAGTTGAGGTTGCCAAGATTCAACTGAAGGATATAGCCAGGACGTGGTGGCTAGCAGAGGAGGCCAGATTGGAGAAGCCTGTCACTTGGGACACCTTCTCCAAGAGTTTTTACAGCAGATTCTTCCCTGTCACAGCCCAGAAGGACATGGAAGAGCAATTCATCAGACTTCGGCAAGGGAACAAGTCCGTGGATGAGTATGCCGCGGAATTTCTGAGACTCAGCCGCTTTGCTCCGTATATGGTGACAGATGAGGAGAAGCGAGCAAGCAGGTTTCAGCAGGGTCTTCAGATGGACATTCAGATGTTCCTAATGCCCCATCATCTGAAGACATATGCGGAGGTTCTCACCAGCGCTCGAGAGGTGGAGCGTGGTTTGAGAAGAAACAGGCAAACCAGACGAAGAACCAGGCCAGGAAGAGGCCTTTTGAGTTGATGGATGAGGAGGATGCAGATAGGGCAACCCATGGCCCGATGATGAAGAGACCATCCCAAACTCCTCTTCCCCAGATCACATGCAATTTCTGCCACAGGCCCGGACACTATAAGAGAGATTGTCGAGCGGCCAAGGGATTATGTTTAGTATGTGGGTCAGGGAGACACATGCTAAGGGATTGCCCACACAGGAAGTTTGGACATGTGGCACCAGTCAGACCGGCTCTTCCAGCTCCAGCACTTCCAGCGCCGCCACTGAGGAGGAACCTGAACCTGTTGATCGAAGAGTTCCACTTCCACCCCAACGGTATGATCATCAGTATAGGGGAATGAGACCGAGAGCAGATCAGAGGAGAGGACAAGTTCACATCATGGCAGCAGAGGCCTCAGATGATGCAGCAGAGTGGAAGACCAGTATCCAGACCGGGAGCCCTGAGGACGTCACGGTAACCACTACCCCATTTCTTGCATTTGAGTTGGTTATCCTTCTTAATATTTTTCCATTGTCATTCTATCATTGTTCATTCTGGTCCTTCCTGTATTCATCCTATCCCCTGTTTTGGTTTTATGAAGCCTTTATTCGTGCCCTTGTCCCCTTTGTGTTCAATTTATCCCCTTAACGAAATTGCGAGGACGCAATTTTTGTAAGGTGGGTGGATTGTAATACCCCGTTCCCGGAATACGTACTTAGTTGTGTATTCAGACTTTGATCGTATTTTCGATTTGTTTCCTGTATTTATTCTGTATTATGAATTCCTTATATGATTGTTTTGCCTTGAATTTGGATCGGTGAACTCGGAGTCAGCCTTTGTCTGAGCCGGGGACTCGATCTCAAGAGTTTTACTTGTTTTAGACATTCTGGTTATCCGATTCGATCGATTTCAGTTTTAAACATCGCTTTCCAATATTTGGATTTTCTATGATTTTCTGGAATTTTCTGTGATTAAGTTGAAAATCTTCAAAACCGGTGTCGGCCAGTGCCGCTGACCGATTCCTGGATTTTTAATTCTCAAATTGTTTAGAATTTCATGATGATCCTTTAGACTTTATCTTTTAGAATTGCAATTCCTACTTATATTCCTTTTCTGAGAATTTTATGATTTTATGGAAATTCAAACGGAGTCGGTAGGTAGCTGATTCCAGGATTTTTAGCTTCAAAACTATAAAGTATTTCTTCAAACGGATTTCACTATTGGCCTTTATATATTATTCTTGATTTTTGGTAAAATTTCCAGATCATTCCGAGATACTTGAATTTCGGGCATTTTTTTTAATATTTGCAAATTCCTTATTTCCACCTAGATTGCCACCTCATTTCCCACTCACATTCTCACCTAACCCCACTAACTCTCTCCTCCCCATGGCCGGCCAAGTGGCATGGAGGGTGACACCTCATGCTTTCCCTTTTACACCAAAACCCCTCCTTTCTTCACAATTGCCATCTCCTTTACAAAATCCCCAACCTATAAATCCCATTCTTTTGCAAACTTCCCCATGATTCTTTCTCATTTCTTCACAAGAGAAAATCCCCCAAAATTCCCTCTTCCTCAACCCCAAAACCCTAGCTTCAAGGATCCATCTCAAGACTTCAAGGCTTCACTAGAGCTTCATCTCCAACCATCAACCTCAAGGCAACACCAAGCTTCAACATCTTCAAATCAAGCTTCCACAACCCATGGATTGAAGCCACCATCTTCTTCTTGAATCAAGCTCCAAACCCAACCCATCCAAGTGAGTACCTTACTCACCAAGACCTAGTTAACACTCCATATGATTAGGGTAGAGATCCTTGTACACTTGCACACTAAAAATCCTATTTTTAGGTCATCATACTCAAATCTAACCTTCTCATGTAAGCATATTGCTCACCAAGACTTGTGTTAGTCTTTGAGCACTTGTAACTACACTTCTCGTACACAAAGGTCACCCAAAACCCTGTATTTAGACATCAAACACACTTCCAGGATTTCTGTCCTGCGCACTGTTTTCCCCACTATTAGTCGACTTACCCTAAGACCTAGTCGACTAGAACACTTAGCTGAAACTTAGTTTTTTCTGGAAAACGCAGTATTAGTCGACTTTCCCAACATACTGGTCGACTAGTAAACTCTCTGGAAACCCATGTTAGTCGACTCCTGAATCCACCTAGTCGACTAATCCATCCTGGACCAGAAAACCCAACTTTCTGTATCACTGACCTAGTCGACTGGAACATCTGTTAGTCGACTAGTGCTCCCTATTAGTCGACTAACCCTTACCCCTAGTCGACTAATTCTGGCTGTGTGTCATAGTAAATTTCTGTTCTAAATTTGGTACCTATACTTGTTACATGTGTATTATTTCCTACTTGTTCATACTTCAAATACTAGCACTATAGGACATATAACTGAATGGATGTACCTCCTATTACCTCATGACTTGCTATTGCGTATATTCATCCCATGACATGTTAAATAACCTATAACTCGTAGTATATCACCACAGTCACACCACCTTATCATGCCTGCGTATGACCATTGCAATTACTTGTTTTATTCCTGTAATTTTACCTCGCTGTGATATTGTTGTCTCCTTATTTTATAGCATGCGTGGCAGACCCTTCGAGGTCGTTGAACCCTAAGTTGTTCTATGTTTCCACTCGCCTTACTTTATTATAGCCTTGTCAGTTATTTATTTCCTTTTAACACATGTATATCACACAACACCTTATATGTAACCACTTGACCCACTGTCATGCCACAACCTTGTTAGACTCTATTGTTATGTCCCGATTGACCGGCCAACTATCTATTCATTGTTATGGTTTATTGCTTGCTATACATCACCACCTTGTCATGCTATCCCTTAAAACAAGCATGATACATATGACTATATGATTATCTTATTTACGGGAACCCTGCCTTGCTTTTATGGAACTAAGTGCCACATGGAACAAAGTGCCACACCACACGGTGGGGGCCACCTCTTGAAACCCATGGGGGTCACCTCTAGAATCCACTCCCTCAGAACAAAGTGCCACATGGAACAAAGTGCCACACCACACGGTGGGGGCCACCTCTTGAGACCCATGGGGGCCACCTCTTGAATCTGAAGGGCTAATACTGTCATGTTCACTTTTTCCCGTAAACTGATAATCCTTAATAAGCTACAACTTGTATGGGGTATGGGTGGAAGTGATGGATGCCGGAATGATACCTTGCTTATAGTGATGGATATGATATATGCGGCGGAAAGTTGTAGTGGGACTTAGGGCCCACACGATTACCTATAGGGGGACTTTGGGCCTCCAAACCGGTCCCAGGTGGTGGGAACCGTTGGGCCACTAAACTGGTCCCCGGTGTATGAGTGCCACTATAAGAGGTGATATCAGTTCTCCATCTACTTCCGTTAACAAACCTCGAATAGCTTATATATGGATGTATGTGAGTTGGGATCGATACCGAAACACATACCTAGATATATGGGTTAGGCGAGTAATAATAATAATAGATGTCAGTTATGTTCTCTGTTATAATTACCGTTATGTGTACCAGCTATGATTCCTGTCTTAGTTCCTGTTATGACTATTATTTACTTGTCGTGATTCCAGTGATGATTCCGGTTATTGGATTATGTCTTTCTCATTATGATTCATGTCTTCTTGTTTTGTATTCTCGTTATGATTATAGTATGATTTGCAACTCTGATTCTATATGCTTGGATTACTGTGGCATGAGATAGAGGTATATAGATGAGGGTTTCCTTGTTTGGATTATTCCTTCGATGTACTAGTCTCATGGGACAGTGACTTAAGCGTATATAATCACTTTTGCTCGTAATCAGTTTTACCTGTATTTTCCGGCTTTACGATTATGTTATGTCCGTTCTTATATTCTATACTTGTGTTCTGACCCTATTCATTGTCTCTTCGCCACTTGGCTATATTTCATTTATTATATATGTCTTGACCCCTTGGATTTGCACATTCAGATTCCGAGGCTAGGTCGGAGTGGAGTCATCCATCGTAGATCGAGCCGTCCTTAGCGAGCAGGCATCCCAGCTTCAGTTCCTTGTGCCTGACCCTTTTGACTCACGGGATCTTCATCCTACTCGTGAGCCCTTTTGTGTTCTTCTTGTATATGTTACTTTTGGACTGGTTATGATAAAAGACATATGTAATATGTAATGTTTATCATATATTGTGATGACTTTGTATTGTACCTTTTGTTGGTATATGTGTGTATACCATGCTTTGCGTTGCACTCTGATCCTTTCTTGTTGTACTTTATGCTTAGCGTATATGCGTGGGGGCACTTCCTGACCTACGTATATACGTCGCAGTGACGTCCCGTATCTGTGAAATCGGGGCGTTACACCCAGCTTATCCACTTTTGTTTGGTGAGATTTGAAATTTAAGGCTTGAAGATAGAAGAGCTCAGTTTTTGCTTTTCCCAAATTTTCACATTATGGTCATCTTTTATAATGAATGAAAAGGTTCTATATAAACAACAAGAAAATATCAACCTCCTATGGACAGTCTAACCAGTTAGGAGTCGTCTAGGTCAAAAGTCTAACCTAACTTAGGTTAGAATTTTTTCTTTTTTGTTTGCGTATTTGTTTGATTTTTTTCTTTGTTTGTTTTATTGTGTGATTGGAGCTTCTGGTGGACAGACTCGAGAGGGATATGGACGAATGGCGCTGCCTTAGCCATTTAGATCTGGAGTCTTCAGTTAACGAACAACTTGCTCATCTTGCTGCTCAGATGAATGAAGCTCATCTCGCCGCTCAAGAAGCTGCTAAGGCAATTTCTTCTGATTTGAAATTCTTGGAGACAAGGAAAGTAGAGCTTGGGGATGCCATAGACTCTTCTATCAGTGCTTTTCTTGACGCTGAGGATAAAATCGAAAAGGCCAAGAAAATGATCAGGAAGGCTAATCTTCTTTTGTCCAAGGCTGAACCAGTGCGTCTTGAAGAGACTGCCCGGCTTGAGCAGCTTAACGCCCAAAATGACGAAGTCTTGCGGCAGGAGCTAGCACAGAGGGCAACCTTGGTTGAAATTGAAGCTCGCTTGGCCCAGATGCGAGCTTTAATGAGGCCGAGTTGAGGTCGCAGGCGCTTATCAGGGCTGCTGAAGAGAGGAAGACTAGGCTAGCCACTCTTGAAGAACGGATCAAGTCCTATGAAGCGCCGTCATAGCTTGTAATCTGTGCATTCATGTATCCCTCTTTTGGAATCAGTAAAAAGTGATTTTATTTTGACTGCCGTGTTGCATTTCCAACTTATTTTATCTTCTGAATTCTCGCTTTCAAGTTGTATTGCAGCCCTTAAAAGAAAATGGAATAATGATATAACTAATCTAATCAGCGGTGATAAGCCGAGAGAGTTAGTCATACATTTAAGAAAATAGTCCTTACTGGACTAAAAGATGAGACCTGGCTATCTGCCGGTTCAGAGGTCACAATGACGTAACCGATTAAGATGCCACTAAGCTCAAAATTGTCATATGGTGACAAAGAAATAGTCCTTGCCGGACTGAAGGATGAGACTTGATTATCAGCCGGTTCAGAGGTCGCAATGACGTAACCGATTGAGAAGCCACCAAGCTCAAAATTTTGTTGTATAATGACAAAGAAATAGTCCTTGCCGGACTGAAAGATGAGACTTGGCTATCTGCCGGTTCAGAGGTCGCAATGACGTAACCGATTGAGAAGCCACAAAGCTCAAAATTTTATCGTATGATGACAAAGAAATAGTCCTTGCGGGACTAAAAGATGAGACTTGGCTATCTGTCGGTTCAGAGGTCGCAATGACATAACCGATTGAGAAGCCACCAAGCTCAAAATTTTGTCGTATGGTGACAAAGAAATAGTCCTTGCCAGACTAAAAGATGAGACTTGGCTATCTGCTGGTTAGAGGTCGCAATGACGTAACCGATTGAGAAGCCACCAAACTCAAAATTTTGTCATATGATGACAAAGAAATAGTCCTTGCGGGACTGAAAGATGAGACTTGGCTATCTGTCGGTTCAGAAGTCGAAATGACATAACCGATTGAGAAGCCACCAAGCTTAAAATTTTATCGTATGGTGACAAAGAAATAGTCCTTGCCGGACTGAAAGATAAGACTTGGCTATCTGCCGGTTCAGAGGTCGCAATGACGTAACCGATTGAGAAGCCACCAAGCTCAAAATTTTATCGTATGGTGACAAAGAAATAGTCCTTGCCGGACTGAAAGATGAGACTTGGCTATCTGCCGGTTCAGAGGTCGCAATGATGTAACCGATTAAGATGCCACCAAGCTCAAATTTGTCATATGGTGACAAAGAAATAGTCCTTGCCGGACTGAAGGATGAGACTTGGCTATCTGCCGGTTCAGAGGCCACAATGACATAACCGATTGAGAAGCCACCAAGCTTAAAATTTTGTTGGGACTTGGAAGAAATTGTCAGAGGTATATTGTTAACGTAACCATCCAAGAAGTCCACTAAAAACTGAGTGGGACTCAGAAACTTGCTAGGGAGCTAGGAAATGGATCCCATAAAAGATCACTGTCATAGGTTTAATATTAACTTAACAGCGAAATGGATGCCAGAGGTGTAATGTTAAACATAGCATGGAAAGGTCTCGTTTTCACTGAGAAAATCGAGGAGATCACTATCATAGGTTTAATGTTAACTTAACAGCGAAATGGATGCCAGAGGTGTAGTGTTAAACAAGCATGAAAAGGTCTCGTTCTCACTGAGAAAATCGAGGAGATCACTGTCATAGGTTTAATGTTAACTTAACAGCGAAATGGATGCCAGAGGTGTAGTGTTAAACATAGAATGAAAAGGTCTCGTTCTCACTGAGAAAATCGAGGAGATCACTGTCATAGGTTTAATATTAGCTTAACAACGAAATGGATGCCAGAGGTGTAGTGTTAAACATAGCATGAAAAGGTCTCGTTCTCACTGAGAAAATCGAGGAGATCATTGTCATAGGTTTAGTGTTAACTTAACAGCGAAATGGATGCCAGAGGTGTAATGTTAAACATAGCATGAAAAGGTCTCGTTCTCACTGAGAAAATCGAGGGATCACTGTCATAGGTTTAATGTTAATTAATAGCGAAATGGATGCCATAGGTGTAGTGTTAAACATAGCATGAAAAGGTCTCGTTCTCACTGAGAAAATCGAGGAGATCACTGTCATAGGTTTAATGTTAACAACGAAATGGATGCCAGAGGTGTAGTGTAAAATATAGCATGAAAAGGTCTCGTTCTCACTGAGAATATCGAAGAGATCACTTTCATAGGTTTAATGTTAACTTAACAGCGAAATGGATTTACGGAATGAGCGATATTGGTCAAAAGTGTAGTATTAACTTGACCGAGAGATTCATTTACTGTTAGAGGTGTTTGAACATAGCAGTAATTCGAGTGGATCGGTCGTTCTTTATATGTGGTCTTACCATTCTATGGATGAGAATTGGTCAGTGATTTTGGAGAGGGAATCAAATAAGAACAGGTCCCTTAGGATTTTTAGCAAATCCTCAGCTGTCAACGGGTTTGATATGCCTTTACCAACTACCGTTTGAGTTGGGATAGCCATGCTATTCCCCTCAGTATGATGAGTTATCGAGGACTTATGTTGGGCTTAAAGGCCAACATTTTCCTCTATCCTTAACCGTTAAAGGTGTTGGATCATTCGGTTACTGTATTCATAACCTTGATTCTTATTTGAGACAACCAGTGTACGATCGGCTCTATACTGGTTTACGGTCATATGATCTCGTTTGGAGGAAGAGAGGGGCGCTCCTTCTACATATCTTGGATTTGAAGGTCTTGATCAGAGGTGTAATGTTAACTTGATCATGAGAAGGATCCTTAATCAAGGATAATACTTCTTTAAGAACTTGCCGTTGATTGGCATCATGAGTAAATCACCATCTGAAGTCATAAGGCGATATGCCCCGTTTGAATAGACTGTTTCTATTACAAACGGTCCCTCCCATTTGGGCTGAAATTTGCCTTGGCTTTGTGCGTCATGATCATTGGTCGTCTGACGGCTAAAACCAAATCTCCTTTCTGGAAGACTCTTTGTTTAACCTTCTTATTGAAGGCTTTTGAGATCTGAGCTTGATACAACTCAATGTGCTGCTGAGCTTGTAACCGCTTCTCATCTAAGGCTTCGAGCTCTTGAAGACGCAACCGATCATTATCCTCTGATGTGATCTTAGTGATCAGAGCGACTCGTAATGACAACATCTGGATTTCCAACGGTATGACTGCTTCACACCCGTACACCAGGGAAAAAGGCGTATTACCTGTCGGGGTCCGAACCGTGGTTCGGTAGGCCCAAAGACATTGACTAAGCTTCTCATTCCAATCTCGCTTATTCAAGGAGACAAACTTTTTGAGTAACTTAATAATTGTCTTGTTGAATGCTTCCGCCAAACCATTAGCGGTGGGATTATAAGCAGTTGAAGCCACATTCTGAATTCGGTATTTATCACAGAACCGATAGAATACCTGGCTTATGAACTGGGGGCCGTTATGATAGAGTGTACACTTGTACACATTGTGGTCGTAAGGGTCACCTTGAAAATTTTTGTTATGATATAATACATGCTTTAAATTTTGCAAGTCAACATGTTTTGGTTAAGAGGGCACTAACCCCCATGGATCCATGATTGCTAAAAGAAAGAACAATCAAAGAGTTTAAGAGATTACCGTGTAGCTTGTGGCTAACGGGTCGTGTCCACGAGGAGGAATGCGATGGAAGCGTTTCGGTGAATTGCTTAAAAACAAAGAATTGTGTTCGTTTTTTTATGAAAAAGAGAATGGAAAGAAAGAGATGATTAAAAGAGAAATTGCAACTTTTAGAAAAGGTTTTGGAGAAGGTGATTTAGAAAGCTTGAGAATTGTTTTGTTGTTTTATAATAGGAAAGCAAATCTGGGCTCACT
The DNA here is from genome assembly GCA_038442645.1 of Agave tequilana. Classification (NCBI taxonomy): domain Eukaryota; kingdom Viridiplantae; phylum Streptophyta; class Magnoliopsida; order Asparagales; family Asparagaceae; genus Agave; species Agave tequilana. The sequence continues at coordinate 244,822 of JAVJIF010003237.1, read as the reverse complement.
ATCTCACTACTCAATTGTTCATTCTTCTTCTTAAAATATTAAGTGCCTCAAGTGATCATTTGCAAAACTTAAAGTTTTTATTTTTAGAAAGTTTGAAGCAAGGCACATAAGACGGTTAGAAGAGTTGAGTCTTTTCTTCAAGAAATTGTTTGAATTGAATATTAAAACATCAAGCGCGAAGAAGTAAGAATGAAGTAAAAACAATTCAAGAGATGTTCATGAAAGAAGTGAGAATTCAACAATCCAAACCCATCCTCATGTGCCTTCAAGAACACTTTCAAAAAGAAAGGCTTTTAAGGAAGGCATGCATATGATTCATTGGGTCTTTTTCTTTTAAAAACAGGAGAGAAGAAGAGTAAGAGGGAGTTGTGATAGCGAGCCCAAAAAACCGTTTAGTTATCCATAGAAAACAACGACGAAAATATAGACATAATGCAAACCATACCGTACTGCAAGTGGAAGAAAACTTGACTCGACTTTTGTATTGACGTCACTTCAATCTTCAAGTACAAGCACTCAATTCCTCTCTCTCACAAATTTTGATACTGGACTACAAAGTAAATAACAAGATTACAACTTTTGTACTAGCTAATGATTGAGATTTACCTGTGCAACAAAATAATGAATATCAGATTTATAAATAATAGTGCAAGGTTCTCAATTCGAATCCGCTGTAGCAAAGGCTATGCGGGTCGTGATCCTCAGGGAGGGACTAGCGATGGAAGCGTTTGTAAGATTCTCTAAAAATTTATCTTTTTTAGTTATTAATAAGAAAATATTGGTTAGGTTAGAAAGAAAGCGGTATTTACAATGAGTCAGGAAAAGATAGAGTTGGTAGATGGTGAGTTATTCTACAAAAAGAAAAGAAAAGAAAATAAAATAAAATAAAAGAAATACTAACCTTGATTGAGGAACAATATAAAATCTTAATACTTTCTACCTTGCTTTGGAGGCATGAACGCATAAAACATAGGATTGATCTCAGTCCCCTGTTCGCATTAGATCATCAAGCCTTGGCAAGCATGAATTGATACGTACCTTGAGGAGGAGAACATCTCCATGAAATATCGTTGGCTCTCACTAAGACTCGTTATACTCGTGCTTCAGAAATCACTTGCATGCTCATATAAACCAACATAGATCAAAGAGAAAAAAACGAGAAAACAAAAAGAAAAGTAAAACATAAGAACAATAAACAAAAGAAAAGATTACCTTTATTAATTAGTACAATGGCAGAGAAGAGGAAGGTACATCGGTGTCACGCTCAACATAAGCCTCTCTCTCTCTCTCTTGAAAATAAAAAGAAAACCCTAATTACAAAAGAAGAAAACCTAGAAGAAACCCTAATTTTGGCCCTGTACTGCACTGGACGACGTTCTGTGTTGCACTGCAGGCGGTATTTATAGGTGCAAAAGGAAGTAGAGTCCCATCACAACTCCTCCACGAAAATAGGTGACGGGATAAGGCAGGATTGCCGCGGAAACACGGCTTGGGCCGCGTTTCCGCGGCACTACAGTGGCTGCTGGCCACGCGCTTTGGCGCGTGGCTTCTCCTGGTCCGTCCATCTGGTCGTTTTCTTCTGGAAGCTTGATCCTGGCTCTTTATCTTGGGATTTCGAGATAACTTAGAGATCAAGTTATCTAGATCTCAAATCTCCCAATATCTTTATCCACGAATTTCCTTATCTTTGCACTCTCTTCTTTGGCTTTTATCCTCATCTGCAAGTGTTTAGGGTTGGATAGAAGTCTATCCTTCCCTATTCTTTAATATTTGCAACTTTAGCCCTTATGTATTTGCACTTTTGACATTTGGTATTTGCACTTTTGCACTTGGGCTTCAAACATGGGCTTTTGGGCTCTTTTTAGGCTTTAATTCTTCCTTTTTATTATTTCGAGGCCTGCACACAATAAATTACAAAATATTAATAAATGTGCAGAATTAAATGAATAAATATGAAAATGTGATGGTAAATGTTATGATAAAAATGCATTTTTCACTACCAATCACACCCCCACACTTATCTCTTGCTCGTCCTCGAGTAAAAACAAAGAAAAAGAAATAGAAAAAGAAAAATTAATCTAACCTAACTCACTTTCGTAGGAATCACGGTTGCACTTAGCATGTGCAACAAGCCGTTAAACCTCTATGTTACCTTAGAGGACGAGTGTTGTCTCGTGAGGGTTTTCAGCGGATTACACCCACAAAATCCATAAAAAGGTAAATATTTGAATTATATTTGAAGAGACTAAGTAGTCTATAAGTTTTTAGGATCCTCATTTTTATTCATTCTTAGACTTAGTCTTTATAAAGTAAATTGTTATCTATTTTAGGTAAGGGTCAAAATTGAACTTCTAATATAGTCTTTTTCGTTACCAAAAATCATATGCATCCTTGTAAATTTATACTAGGAATTCCTTAACTTGGACTCTCATGCCTCTTTATTATTTTTATAACTTCATCTAATTTTCTTTCGTGTAATCATCAAGGCTTCTTGAGGCCCTAATACCTAACTAATTGACTATTAGATGTGTTAATATTTTTTTTTATTTTTATTTAATATGTATAACTCATCTAATTTTCTTTCGTGTAAGTATCAAGGCTTCTTGAGGCCCTCATACCTAACTAATTGACTCTTAGATGTGTTAATACATATCTCATATTTCTTAGTTTTATTAGGCTTTCTAATCCACCCATGTAGCGAACTTAAAGTCAGTGGCTCCTAAACCGGTCGGCTTTAGGGCACCGGGTGAGAAAATACCCCGCGGACTCAAATTCGAGTGAACTAGGCCACAAAACTAAGAGCTTTATTTTATTTATTACTCACCTTTAGGCGTGAATACTTATGCTTCTTGAGGCACATGTATCCAGCTTAATTGGTGATTTTTTTTTTTTATATATGAGGCACAAAGGTCTTCATCTTAGAATCCTAGATATGTATTAGGTATGCAAATTTCATTAAGGTAAAAATCAAGACTAATTAATTATTCAATTTCTTCTCCTATACCTAAAAATTAAACAATTTATTTATTTTGACCAAGTTTTTAGAAATCCTAATCATGATTTTCCTAATCCTTAAAACTAACTTAGATTTCTTTCAAAAAATAAGTCAAAATATTTCCTTTTTATAACATTTTTTTAAAATTTTTTTTAATTAGCAAATTTTGTTAGTGTCTACCTATGTTAGTATGTTAGTAAAGCCCACCCCCACACTTATCTCATGCATTGTCCTCAATGTATGAATGAATGCATATATGCATGAAACAGAACAAGGGAAGACAAAAGTTACCTTAAGGTGGTGGTTTCGGAGGTGGTCTAATTGGGCCAAGCGTTGCTACCCAATCAAGATAACATATAATTTGGTGGAACCCACCAGAAATTTTCCTTACATAACCCACTAAAATATATGTATAATCATTTTTTAGAATTTCCACCCCATCAAATTTCCAAATTTCATAATAAATTTCAGAGTTAATTGTGTCAACCTCCTTGTCCCAAAATGGAGTATGGAAAGATGGAATTATTGACTTGGACATTATAGGTGCGGGAACGAATACCGACTCAGGGAAGAAGCTCAAATCAAGTAAGGGCTTAGGAGTCGGGCTAAGTTCAGGAAGTGGGTCCAAATCAATAAGTTTAAGCTCAAGTCCACAATCATCTTCCCACAATGGCATGTGACTCAATGTTGGTGATTCAAGCTCAGGAATGATAGGTGTGGGAATCAAAACTGACTCTAAAATATTACCTAATTCAGGTAACAGAACAGGAGTCAATAATGATTCAGGAATTTGAACTTGATCATAGATTTGAGAATCTAGGTCACATATCTCATTGGGTTCAATGTAATAAAAAGACTTGCCAATTTATCCATAGGATTTTCAAAATTACACAATTGGTCAAGTTCAATATGATCATTAAGAATGGGTGATTCAATTTCATGATGAATTGGAATAGGGTCCAATGTTGACTCGGGAAAAGTGAAATCAGGTAGAGACACTGGAGTCATTATTGGATCAGGGAATAAAATTGAATCATCGAGTGGAAGATCATGATTATATTCATGCTCAAGTTCTATTTCAGGAAAGGAAAAACTTGCCAAATTATCAAGAATTGGAGTTTCGGCAAGTTCAAATGATGGCACTGAAATATAATCTTGTTGTCCAAAGCAACTTGGCTCGTCGGTTCTACGAGAGTGGTCAATAATATTGGAAATGGCCGAACTGTGAGAACGTAAAGATTGAACCATCATATCTATATCATGATCACGGGCTAATCTAGCCTGAGTCATGGCAGCAAGCATCCTTTCATAGTTGATAGGTGCATCATGTTGTGATTGAGAAGAGGAAGTGTAATCATGATGAAGTTGTGAGTTGGTGGACTCACGCATTATCATGTCTGCGATAGATAGTAATTGTTGCTTGGACTCATGCATACTTATCATTCCCCGATAGATGGTAATCTATTCTGAATGGGGGGATCTGAGTATGAATCATTGAAAGAATGTGGACTAGATGGATATGAAGGACAATTTGGTTGAGAATTAAACTCGGGGGAATCGAAACCCCATGAACTCTGTGACGAGTTGAAATTATTATGGAAATTATAGTCATAAGATGGAGGGTGTGGGCTATATTCATTCGGATAAGACCATTCCGGCACACTAGATTGGTCAAAGTTATGATATGCCGGGTTGGTAATATCCGAATAATAGTTAGGTGTGTAATATGGATTAAAATTGGAATTATTATTATATGCCATATCACACAAACACAAACAAAAGAAAAAGAAAACAAACAAATAAACAAAAAAGAAAAAATTCTAACCTAAGTTAGGGTAGACCTATGACCTAGACGACTCCTAACTGGTTAGACTGTCCACGGGAGGTAGGGTGCAGACTTTGACCACAAGTTAATCAGCCAGGTCAGGGCAAGAGTGGTGGGAGGTTTTCCGTCAAAGACGTTCCTTAACTAAATAACCACCAATCTTCGGGCTTTCGGCCCTCAATCCCTTTCCTAGACACTGATTTGGCAAGAGTCAAATTCCAACACTGTTTTCCCTTAGGATAATCTCCTAATTGAGTCCGAGATGTCCCTAGGGCCAACGTCTACTAATTTTTAGTTAGGGTTAGGGTTGTGAGTGCTTGGAATATGATTTTTGGGCTAAGGAAGGGTGATGAAATCCCCACCTTATCTTGTTAATGGTTATGCCCTTAAGATATTTTTGTGCAAGTGTATAAGATATGTAAATAAGATTCACTCAAAGCATGAAAATCAACTAAGAGATGAGTCCTATTCTACATGCAATGCGAACGTACCTTGCTCCAGCACTCTTCAACAGTAAAATAAAGTAATTGAAAAGACACGTGCCTAATATGCAAACGTCTAATCAATTTTTATCATTAACAACAAATATTTTACTGTTGAATTAATTAGCAGTAAGCAGGGTTATCACAGAACAAATTTTAACAGAGCAGAAAGCAGATATTACAATTTTCAGCAACCTGCAGAAAAATTGATCAGTAGTTCACTGCTACTGCCGCGGATCCGCGGCTATTGCCGCGTTTGCGCGGCAAAGTAACAGGCTCTGCTACTCTGCCTTCGAGGGCAGAGGCACAGAGTTGCTATATGTCCACTTCTGCTGCTGTTTTTCTGTTCTCCAAACCTGCAAACAGAAAAGAATAAAAGAATTAGTTAATAATTTTTTTTTATTTTAGAGAAAAACTTACCGTCCCTCCCCGGAAACGGCGCCAAAATTTTGATTGAGATTTACTTGTGCAACAAAATAATGAATATCAGATTTATAAATAATAGTGCAAGGTTCTCAATTCGAATCCGCTGTAGCAAAGGCTATGCGGGTCGTGATCCTCAAGGAGGGACTAGCGATGGAAGCGTTTGTAAGATTCTCTAAAAATTTATCTTTTTTAGTTATTAATAAGAAAATATTGGTTAGGTTAGAAAGAAAGCGGTATTTACAATGAGTCGGGAAAAGATAGAGTTGGTAGATGGTGATTTATTCTACAAAAAGAAAAGAAAATAAAATAAAATAAAAGAAATACTAACCTTGATTGAGGAACAATATGAAATCTTAACACTTTCTACCTTGCTTTGGAGGCATGAACGCATAAAGCATAGGATTGATCTCAGTACCCTGTTCGCATTAGATCATCAAGCCTTGGCAAGCATGAATTGATACGTACCTTGAGGAGGAGAACATCTCCATGAAATATCGTTGGCTCTCACTAAGACTCGTTATACTCGTGCTTCAGAAATCACTTGCATGCTCATATAAACCAACATAGATCAAAGAGAAAAAAACGAGAAAACAAAAAGAAAAGTAAAACATAAGAACAATAAACAAAAGAAAAGATTACCTTTATTAATTAGTACAATGGCAGAGAAGAGGAAGGTACATCGGTGTCACGCTCAACATAAGCCTCTCTCTCTCTTGAAAATAAAAAGAAAACCCTAATTACAAAAGAAGAAAACCTAGAAGAAACCCTAATTTTGGCCCTGTACTGCGCTGGACGACGTTCTGTGTTACACTGTAGGGGGTATTTATAGGTGCAAAAGGAAGTAGAGTCCCATCACAACTCCTCCAAGAAAACAGGTGACAGGATAAGGCAGGATTGCCGCGGAAACGCGGCTTGGGCCGCGTTTTCGCGGCACTACAGTGGCTGCTGGCCACACGCTTTGGCGCGTGGCTTCTCCTGGTCCGTCCATCTGGTCGTTTTCTTCTGGAAGCTTGATCCTGACTCTTTATCTTGGGATTTCGAGATAACTTAGAGATCAAGTTATCTAGATCTCAAATCTCCTAATATCTTTATCCACAAATTTCCTTATCTTTGCACTCTTTTCTTTGGCTTTTATCCTCATCTGCAAGTGTTTAGGGTTGGATAGAAGTCTATCCTTCCCTATTCTTTAATATTTGCAACTTTAGCCCTTATGTATTTGCACTTTTGACATTTGGTATTTGCACTTTTGCACTTGGGCTTCAAACATGGGCTTTTGGGCTCTTTTTAGGCTTTAATTCTTCCTTTTTATTATTTCGAGGCCTGCACACAATAAATTACAAAATATTAATAAATGTGCAGAATTAAATGAATAAATATGAAAATGTGATGGTAAATGTTATGATAAAAATGCATTTTTCACTACCAATCAGCTAACAAAGAGCCTAAATCCTAAGAAAATAAACACAAAACTTAATGCTAGTCTTCGCTGCATTTTTCTTTGCTGAAACCCATATTTATAGCCAAAAACCAAACGAGGAGGATCCCGGGAAGATTGGGGGAGCAAACGCTCCCCCAACAACCACTAACAAGATGCAGAAACGCGGCTTGGGCCGCGTTTCCGCGGCCCTGGTGTGGCCAGGTGGCCACACCAAAAGGAGGGAGATCACTGGTTTGGTGTATAGCCCGTATCTTCTGCTGGTTTTCTTGTTTCTGCTCCAACCGTTGACGAAACAGCCTTTGATTGTATGGCTTCAATCGCTCGATTCAGGGAGGATTCTTCTCAACCTCTTGATATGCCAAGATTTACCCTTGATTTCTTCATTTCGAATTTATTCTGAATTAATTTAGAATTTGGTGGGCTTTTGGGCTTGTTTCTCTTTTCTTTCTTTGAGCACTTGGGCCTACATTTAGCAAAGAAAAAGAAAACTTATTAATAGGATTTATTCGCTAAAAAGCATGGTAAGGTGATAATGTAAATGTAACATATGTGATTAATCACACCCCCACACTTATCTTTTGCACCATCGAGCAAAACATCAGACTAACTCAAATCAATTATTAGACCACTTTCGCAGGTCACCCGATTGCACTGAGCATGTGCAACAAGCGGTAAACCTCTAGGTTACCCCTAGAGGACGAGTTTTGTCTCGTGAGGGTTTTCAGTTGATTGTACCCACAAAATCCAAAAAGAAAAAGAAAGAAGTTAGTATTTTTGAAAAGCATTTTGAAAAGAGAAAATATTTGAAGTATATTTGTAAGGCTTTAAGTAATCTATAAGTTATAGGAATATCAAATTTTCATTCCTAAACTTAGGCGCTATTCAAAAACATGTCATCAATTAAAGTAAGGCGTCAAATTGTACTTCTCATCTAGTCTATTAATTTACCCTGAGTCGCATGCACCATCGTGACTGTGAAGTTGACTAAGGGTTCTTTAACATTAACTCCTATGCCTTATATTTATTTATTTTTGGTGAAATTTATTCCTCAATTTCATTAGGCTTTCTAATCTGCCCATGTAACGAGCATTCAGTCGGTGACACCCAAACCGGATAGTTTTAGGGCACAAGGTGAGAAAACACCCCTAAGGACTTAAACACTCGAGCAGATAAGGCCACGAAACTAAGGTTTTTATTTATACGATGTACCCCTTTTAGGCGTGAATATTTATGCTTCATGAGGCATAAATACCCAGCTTAATCAGAGGATTTATATACACATTTTTTTTCTCAAACTTATCTAATTATCTTTTGCATAAATACTAAGGCTTGCTTAGGCCAAAGCACCTAGCTAATCAATAATTAGACTTATTTTTTTCCATAATATATTTTTTTATAAGGCATAAGAGTCTCTGTTTTTTAACCCTCAGTGTGTAAGTGTATTTAGTGTGCATATGTCATCAAGGTAAATATCAAGACTAAATTACTTTCACAAATTTTCTTCCTGACCCTAAAAATCAAACAAGTTATCTTATTTTGACCAAGTGTAAGAAATCCTAATTACGATTCTCCTATTCCTCAAAATTGACTTAATTTCTTACAAAAAATATATCAAAATATTGTTCTACCCCTTCAAAAAGTTTTTTTTCCTTTTTTTTTTTATATTAGTCAGTCATGTTAGAACCCTCCCCCACACTTATCTCATGCATTGTCCCTAATGTATGAAAGAAATGTATAAGTGCATGAAATAAAATGGAAAGGAGGAAAGTTACTGATACACTGGGTCAAAAAGACCCATTGTCGTTTCATTTACCGGCATCGATTCCAAGAAAGGTTTAAGGCGTTGACCATTTACCTTATAGTCATTTCCATTCTTAGTATCAGTGATCTCAACTGCACCGTGTGGAAACACGATTTTTACAACGAATGGCCCAGTCCATCTCGATTTCAATTTTCCTGGAAAAAGATGAAGCTTAGAATTATAGAGTAAGACTTTTTGTCCTTAGGGACAAAAGTTTTTCTTATGATGTACTTATCATGAAAAATCTTGACTCTATCTTTAGTGATCCTAGCATTTTCATAGGCCTCATTTCTCAATTCCTCCAATTCGAAAATTTGTAATTTCCGAAGGTCACCAGCCTTAGTCAAATCGAAATTCAACTGCTTGATTGCCCATAAGGCTCGGTGCTCTAACTCAACGGGCAAGTGACAAGGTTTTCCATAGACTAACCTATTTGGAGACATTCCTAGAATCGTCTTGAAAGCGGTCCTGTAGGCCCATAGAGCATCTACAAGTTTGATGGACCAGTCTTCCGGTTTTGGTTCACAGTCTTCTCCAATATAAGCTTGACTTGTCTATTTGAAACCTCAACTTGCCCACTGGTTTGAGGATGATAAGGTGTGAATAACTTGTGAGTTATGGCATACTTTCGCATAAGAGCTTCAAAAGATCTATTGCAAAAGTGAGTGACATTATCACTAATGATCGCACGAGGGGTTCCGAAGCATAAAAAAAATGTTCTCTTTCAAAAACTTTATGACAACTTTGTTATCATTAGTTTTACAAGGAATGGCTTCTACCCCACTTGGACACGTAATCCACAGCAACCAATATGTATTGGTTCCCAATTGAATTAGGAAATGGACCCATAAAGTCGATGCCCCAAACATCAAAGAGTTCTACTTCTAGAATTGGGTTTAGGTGCATCATATTTCGGTTTGAAATCCTTCCTACCATTTGGCATCTAGGGCACGTCTTGCAAAATTCATAAGCATCCTTGAATAGAGTGGGCCAATAAAACCCACTTTGTAGCACTTTTTCAGCAGTCTTGCGGGGACCAAAGTGTCCACCGCATGCAAGTTCGTGACAGAAAGATAGAACACTCTTAACCTCCTCATCGGGAATGCATCTCCTAATAATTTGGTCAGAACAGTACTTGAAAAGATACGTTTCCTCCCAAAAGAAATACCGGACTTGGGATAAGAACCGGTAAACATCATTTTTGGACCAATGAGACGGATTTTGGTTTGTGACTAAGTAATTCACTATATCAGCAAACCAAGGTTCTCTAGAGATAGCTAAGAGATGTTCATCAGGAAAATCCTCATTTATGGGTAATTCGTTGCATGGAGAATTAGGGATCCGTGAGAGGTGATCAGCAACGACATTTTTTATGCCTTTCTTATCTCGAATCTCAAGATCGAATTTTTGAAGAAGGAGGATCCAACGAATGAGTCGGGCCTTGGCATCCTTCTTCATCATGAGGTACCTAAGCGCAGAATGATCGGTGAAAATGGTGGTTTTGGACCCTAGTAGGTAGGGACGAAACTTCTCTAAGGCAAACACTACTGCCAAGAATTCCTTCTCAGTCGTAGTGTAGTTCAGTTGAACATCGTTGAGAGTCCTACTAGAGTAGTAGATCACATGCTGCTTGTTATCAATGCGTTGTCCTAGGACAGCGCCTATGGCAAAATCGAAAGCATCGCACATGATCTCAAACGGCTTAGACCAATCCGGTGCAGATATGATTGGTGCAGAAATAAGCTCTCTTAAGCTTCTTCCAAGAATCTATGCATTCAGCATCGAAAGTGAAGGACACATCCTTAGCTAACAGATTAGTCAAGGGCCTAGCAATTTTGCTAAAATCTTTGATAAATCTTCGGTAGAAACCAGCATGTCCTAGGAAGGATCTAATGTCCTTAATGCATTTGGGCATGGGAAGCTTAGCAATAACCTCGATTTTGGCTCTATCCACTTCAATTCCTTTCTTGGAGATTTCATAACCCAAGACAATTCCATGTTTTATCATGAAGTGGCATTTCTCCCAGTTCAGTGTCAGATTCTTCTCAGCACAACGTTGGAGGACGAGTTCTAAATGGTGGAGACATTGAGTGAATGAATCTCCGTATATGGAGAAATCATCCATAAATATCTCTAAGAATCGTTCTACCATATCAGAGAAAAGACTCAACATGCAACGTTGAAACGTTGCTGGGGCATTGCATAAGCCGAAGGGTATTCGACGATAAGCAAATGTCCGAAATGGACATGTAAATGTAGTCTTTTCTTGCTCCTCAGGAGCGATAGGGATCTGGTTATAGCCCGAGTAACCGTCCAAGAAACAGTAATACTCGTGACCCGCCAAACGTTCAAGCATTTGATCAATGAAGGGAAGTGAAAAATGGTCCTTACGAGTTGTAGCATTCAGTTTCCTATAGTCGATGCAAACTCGGATCTTCGTGGGAAGTCGAGTTTGAACCAACTCTTTGTTCTCGTTTTCCACTACGGTGAAACTGGATTTCTTTGGAACCGCGTGGACAGGACTGACCCATTGGCTATCAGAAATGGGATAAATTATCCCATTGTCTAAGAGTTTTATGATTTCAGTATAAACAGCCTCTTGCATTATAGGGTTTAACCTACGCTGCGGGTCTCTCTTGGGTGTGGCGTCTTCATTGAGATGAATGCGATGTGAACGATGGTTGGACTTAATCCCTTGATATCAGTCATAGTCCACCCAATGGCTTCCCTATGTTTTCTTAGAATAGCTTTCAGATCTTCTTCTTCCCCGTCATTTAAATGGGAGGCAATGATGACAGGAAAGGTCTCTTGTTCGCCTAGATAGGCGTACTTGAGATGCGCAGGTAGGGCTTTCAATTCTAAGGGAGAGGAAGGCTCACTAGTAGGACTAGTCAAATATGTTGGCTCCAATATTGGTGAAATAGGGTTTGAGGCCCAATTCACAGCAGAATCTACAACCTGATCAAGATTAAAGTCGTCAGACTCTAAACCGAATTCACACTCTGTTTCTAATTCCATTTCTTCACCATGTTCACTTGTTAAGTTCTCAATTAGGTTGACTTCAAATGTTTGGTCCTCGATATCGCGGGGTTGTTTTCCTAGATTCAAGACATTGACTTCTCTAGTCATGTCTCCAAAGGTTAACCTCATAGACCCATTCCTACAATTGATGATAGCATTAGCTGTAGCAAGGAATGGTCACCCTAGGATAACAGGAGTTTGAGCCCTATGATTAGAGTTGGACACAGGTTGTGTCTCCAGAACTATGAACTCTCCTACCCGGATCAGGACATCGTTAATCCCCCTTTTGGAACTTTAACTGAACGGTCAGCCAGTTGGATGGTGACTCGAGTTGGACTAAGATCGCCCAACCCGAGTTGTTGATAAACAGAGAATGGAAGCAAGTTGATACTTGCCCCCAAGTCAAGAAGTGCACGACTAATCTCGGCTTGTCCTATTGTTCAGGCAATGGTGGGACTACCTGGATCCTTGTACTTAACAGGGATAGGACCCGATAATAGCTCACTAATGTTAGTGGCTAAGAAGACCTTTTTTGGAACATTAGTCTTTCTCTTCTTGGTGCACATGTCCTTAAGAAACTTGGCATAGGAAGGAACTTGTTGGATGGCATTAAGAAGTGGCACATTTATCTTTACTTGGTTAAATATCGATTATCTTGTCCATGTGAGGATTTTGCTTGTTGATTTTCAGCCTATTAGGAAATGGTACTATAGGCTGGTGCATCTGGCTGGCTGACTTGACTTTTTCAGATTCGTCAGAATTGGAAGAAATTAGATTAGATGAGGTGAAGCTTGATTGTGGTTGTGCTGAATGGGATTGGTTGGTGTTGACACTTGGTTATCAACTTTCTTTCCTGACCTCAATGTATGAACAACATTACATTGATTAAATGAATGATCCTCAGCCAAATGAGCTTATTGAGAATTCCTCGGATTGGTGACTGGCTGACTAGGCAGGGTACCCTTTTGTCTCTCATTTTGTGAAGTGGTTAGTTGACTCATTTGAACCTCTAACCTCTGGATAGTTTGCATGAGAGAATCTTGGTTTTTCATATATCTTTCCATGTTCCTTTCAAAGTCAGTCATTCTCCTTTCTAATTGAGGATTCTGGAAGGAGGATTGTGGAGCTTGGTTGGGAAAGTTCTGTTGATAGTTCGGAAAGTTTGGAGGATAGTTGGTAGAATTATTATGAAAATTGGAGAAGTTGGGTTGATGATTGGAAGAATTATTACCATGATGGAAGTGGCTAGCATGATTTGATCGCGAATGGTCATTGTTATTTTGGCTCCATGAGAAATTAGGGTAATTTCTCCAGTCAGGATTGTACGTTGGTGCGTAAGGGTTATTATTCGGCCTTGAAAAGGCCGCATTCATCGGTTCATGGTAGGGTTGCTGAGCCTGAAACACAGGGCAGTCCTCGAATACATGATTCATGGCTTGACAGTAAGTGCAGCCGGGGTTGGAAATTAGTTCGGGCTGACTTAATTGACTGGACTTGGTTCTTTCGTTTCTAGAGCTTCCAGTCTTCTAGCCAGGTTAGCTAACTTAGGCCCATTAGCTATGGACGATTCGATAGAATGGAGACCTCCTTTTGAAGAGATGGAGTTAGGATTCCTAGAGGTCTCACTAGCAGATTCCCATTGGATGGTCTTCTCAGCTAGGTTTTCATACAAATCCCATCCTTCATTTTCATCTTTCTGCAAGAAACCCCCTTGGCACATACTTTCTAAGAGAGTTTTGGTGGAATAGTCTAAACCGTCATAAAGAATTTGGCATTGTCGCCATTTCTCTATTCCATGATGTGGACATTGGACAAGGAGGTCTTTAAAGCGTTTAAAGTACCTCCAGAATGGTTCACTAGGTTCTTACTTGAATTGCATGATCGTCTTCCTAATGAGAGCGGTTTTATGGATTGGATAGAATTTCTTCAAGAAAACCTTGATGAAACCATCACAGGATGTGATAGAACCGGCTGCTAAGCTGTAGAGCTACTTCTTTGCTAGGTCCTTAAGTGCGAAAGGGACAAATCTCAACCTAATAGCATCGTCTACAAGGTGTGAGATTTTCATCATTAGACATACTTCCTCAAATTCTCTTATGAAGAAGTAGGCATCTTCGGACTCTAGGCCATGAAACTTGGGGAGTGTGTTGATGAATTGAGGTTTGAGCTCAAAATTGTATTCACCAACCGATGGAAGTAGAATGCAAGATTGAAGTGAGGTCCTAATGGGGTAGAACCTATCCTGCAGTGATGTTGATTGAGCCATTACCGGATCTGGTCTTGGTTCGAACTTGGGTGGTGATGTGTTTCTAGTCAACCTAGATGAATTAGGGTCTCTCGACCACACTTGCATACAAAAACACAATCACAGACACAAACAAGTTCAACCAACAGTCAACAATAGAAATCAACCAAGCCTAGTCTAAGGTAACCTCGACCTAGACAACTCCTAACTGGTTGATTGTCCACAGGAGGTAGAATGTAGACTTTGACCACACGCTAATCAGCCAGGTCAGGGCAAGATTGGTGGGAGGTTTTCCGTCAAAGACGTTCCTTAATTAAATAACACCAATCTTCGGGCTTTCGGCCCTCAATCCCCTTTCTAGACACTGATTTGGCAGGAGTCAATTTCTAACACCTTCCCTCTTTAGGATAATCTCCTAGTGAGTTCGAGATGTCCCTAAGGCCAACGTCTATCAGATTTTACTTAGGCTTAGCTTTGTGAGTGCTTGGAGTCTGATTTTTGGGCCAAGGAAGGGTGATTAAATCCCCACCTTATCTTGTTATTGGGTGTTGCCCTTAAAATCAATTTGTGCAAGTGTATAAAATAAATAAGATTCACTCAAAGCGATATAAATCAACCAAGAAATGAGTCCTATTCTGAATGCAATGCGTACGTTGTTGGCCCGGAGGCCTTCCTCTCTAGTTTTGATGATGATTAACTCATGTAGTTATGTTTACTAATAATCTTGTGATTTTAGTTTCAGATCATTGAGCAAGATATTAGTTGATGATTGCTTCAAAAAGAGGAGTTTGGAAGCCTTCACTTGGTGATTCCCGAGCCCGAGCGTCATGATGATACATAGCCATGCTCGTTGGATCACGGAGTTTGGACCGAGTCGACTTAAAGATGAAGATCATCAAGAAGACTTAGGTATCCTAGTTTAGTTTAGTGTGTTTTAGATCCATTTGTAAAGCTTAGTATAGTTGATATGCTCAAGTGCACAACACACACAAGTTTTATGTTTTGGATTTTGTTTTCATGAATAGATTGATCAAAACAAGTTTACTTGGTTTTTATGTATATTAGATGTGTTCAATATACATACATGCTTCATATCTTAAACAAACTTATTTTGATATGCCTATTCATGAGTTTTAGGAAAAATCAGATTTCCTATTGAAAAATACAAGTTTGATAAAATACAAGTTTTAGTTTTTGGTAAAAATGTTAAAACACAAAAATGGTTTCATATGCTTGATATTTGAGCTAAATTTTTTATCACATGTTTATATATCAATGCAAAATGATAAAACTATTTTTGGGTATTTTTAAAAGAGATAAAAGATTTTTAGAAATATTTTTAACAAGTGTTTCTGACCCAGAACTGTGCTGACAGACCAAGCCGGTCGACCGGGTGGTCGACCGATGTGCACAGACTTGTGCACGTCTGCTGGCATAGTGGGCCGGTCGGCCGCGTGGCCGACCGGATCAGAGAGCCTTGCTCTCTGTATCTGGGCGGTCGGTCGGGCGGCCGACCAGATCAGAGAGTCTGCTCTCTGTATCTGGGCGGTCGGCCGTGTGGTCGACCGGGTTGCCCCAACGGTCACATTTCTGACCGTTGGCGGTCGGTCGGCCGGCCGACCGCTAGGCCTGTCAGGCTGCCAGATCAGCCTAACGGCTAGTTTTCTTTTGGGGCTATAAATACCCCATCTCTTCATGGTTTTAACCAAGATTTTCAAGAGCAAAAATTCCTACTTTTCTGAAGTGTTTTACAAGTTTTCAAAAAGAGTTTTAAGTGCCAAAAAGCTTCATCTATTTGTTTTTAAGTGTTTTGTTATTTTCAAAGGAAATAGGTTTTTGGGAAATTGTTTTATTGTTCTTCATTTCAATATCTATTTGGTATTTTCCCAAGAGATTTTCTTTGATCAAAACACTTGTTTTCCACACTTGAGCTATCACCTATCCTAATCTATTAGGATCATTTGTTTGTGGGAAAAAGAGAGATTGTTTGAGGTTGTGGAAACCTCTAAGTTGTAAACCCTCCTTGCTTTGTGTATCCCTCTTTGGTAGAGGTTGATCAGAGTGGTATTGGTTTGCTCCCTCTTTGGTAGAGGTTGAGATTTGTGTTTGCTCCCTCAAATGTGAGGTGGAGTTTGGTTGTTGGCTACGGGCCTTATCCCTCTTCGGTAGAGGTGGATTGTGGTTGTATTGCCTCGGTGGCATTGTTGGTTGAGAGAGGAGTTCGGTACTCCTTTAGTGGATTGGAAATCCTTCACGGTGGTGAAGGCGGGGATGTAGAGCTAGGGGCTCGAACCTTGAAACATATATTTGTGTTTGCGTTTGATCCATTGTCTCTTAACTCTCTTTCTCTTTATATTATGCATAGCATCTTTCATTTCATATCATATTTGCTTGCTTGTGTTGCGTTGTACTATTTCATATTGCTCATTCTTATATGCTTGGTTGTTTGTGTGTGCCTCACTTATACTTAACCACAAGAGCTTCATATAGCACCTCAACCCATATTTAGGGGAATCAAGAGGAGTTAGTCCAGAGCCCTTCACGGGGAATTCGGCTACACTTGTTGGTTGTATTAAGTGTGATTGCAAAATTTGTTTAAGCTTCCGCATCTAGCGCATTTAGTTTCTAGATTAGCACTTACACCTATTCACCCCCTCTCTAGGTGTTTTACAATTGGTATCAGAGCCTACGCTCCTGATACTTAGGCTTAACATCCTAGGAGTGAGATCCTTGTTTTTCTAGTCTACATTTGCATTTGCTTGTTTGCACACATATAGTTTGGACCCATGGACTTCATGACCCCACCTATGTTTGACCCTTCCAACATTCTTGTTTGGAAGATTAGGATGTCCGTTTATTTACAAACCCTAGGACATAAAGTTTACCTTGCCATTACCAAGGAATCCTACCTTAGTGATAGCAAGCATATAGGGGCCAATGCACAAGCCCTTGAGGCGATTAGAAGCACGCTACCTAAAGAATATCTTATGCATGTTTCTAATCTTGATTCTGCCTTTGCAGTGTGGAACAAGTTGACAACAACCACCACCTCCGAGCTTCAAATGCCAATCCAACAAGAGGAGGAATCTAGTGGAGATGAATCCGAGCCACAACAATGCCATATGATCAAAGGGAATGACTCCCTTGAGGTACATTCGGATACTCAACTAGATAGTTTTGATTCTAGTTCTTCATGTGATGATCATATTGATGCCCATGCTTTAAATGAAGAACTTTCTATTGTTTGTGAAAAATTGATTGAAAAATATAAGATTTTGAAAAAGAAAAGTCTAGGCCTTGAAAAAGAAAATAAAATTTGCATTCTAGACTTAACAATGTTTTGCAAGAGAAGGTTGAGGTCTATAATGAGAGGGATTCATTAAAATCTCAACTTGATCTTGTACTAAAAGAAAATAAAGTTTTAAAATCTAAAAATAATTGTGAAACTCTTTTGAAGAATAATGATGTTTTGTCTTCAAAAGTTGAATTTGTTTTAAGAGAAAATGATTCTTTGAAAAGAGAAATTGATTTTATTTCAAAAGAATTAGAGATTTGTTTAAATAAAATTAAATCTTTGAAAAATGATATTGTTTCTCATGTTTGCCATGCTAGGGTAGTTTCACCTAGATCACCCCTTGCATGCTCCACGTCTTCTTTGATTGAAAATGATATAAATATTTTGAAGAAGAGTGTTGATTGTTTGGGCTCCACTTTGAGCCAATGTGTAGTGGGTCATACACGTTTAGAAACTTTGTTTCGAAAGAAACAAGTTCCATCTATTATTCATACACACCCATCACGGCATACACATGCTCCTCACAGACACCATCACAAATTGTATGCTCATGTGTACACTTGTACACATTGTGGACGTAAGGGCCACCTTGCTAAATTTTGTTATGATAGATTACATACTTCAAATTTAGCAAATAAATTTGTTTGTGTTAGAGAAGGTACTAACCCCCATGGACCCAAAAGATTATGGGTACCAAAGACCACCCCTCTTATGTTTGATGTAGGTGTGGGCTCTCGCATGACGTGAGAGCGATGGTACCTTGGAGTGGATGCGTTCCGAGCTTCATGGAAATTATTTGGATGCATCACTTTCAAGGGAAGTTTGGTGGGATGACCACCATGTTTTGGAGACAAGGAGAGTTGCCTTCTAGGTTTTGGTAACGATTCCTAACTCCTTATTTATGTTTACATGCTCTCATATGAAATCACCTAGAGGGGGGTTAATAGGTGATGGCTATATGTAAATGGTCACAAAAGCGGAATTTAAAAATTAACCAACACAATAAGCTCAAATGAAAGACTTGCAATAAATGAAGCAATCAACAGTGCAAGAATAAAGGAGTTTAGGGTTTAGAGATATTTGAGCAAACGCAAACACGCAGATATGTTTCCGAGGTTCAAGCCACGCTCTACGTCGCCGCTTTCACACTTGAAGGATTTCCACTATTGAAGATCCCACTGGATCACCAATACAAGGACACACTTGTCCCGTCTCCCGTGATGCCGCAACACCACCTTGAGCACACTAGCTCGCCTTGAGGCCGATGCCTCTACAACTTCACTCAAAAGAAGATTGATCACACTTGATCACAAATACGCTCACTTGCACAATCCTAGAACCAAAATGTAGATGTAGAATTATGGGATTGTGTAGTACAAAAGCTAGAGAGAAGTAGAGGTAAAGACTTCAAGTAGGTGTCTAAAACTTTAGGGCTTTTGGAGAGAAAATCTTTTGTTAAAAGAAAGTCTTTTGAAAACTTGTAAATCTTTTGAAAATGATGTGTATATTCTTCTAAAATAGTTGTCATATCAATATGAAGTGACCTCCTATTTATAGGGGCCAAAAACTACACTATAGATCCGTTGGGATTAAAAAACAAAAAAGAATCTGTCAGAAAAACTAGCTGTTGGAATCTGTCAGAGATTCTGACAGCTACCGGTCGACCGGTCGGTCGACCGCCAACGGTCAAAAATATGACCGTTGGGGTACTCCGGTCGACCGCCCGGTCGACCCAATTTAGCCGAGAGCACTGCAGAGTGCTCGGTCGACCGGGTCGGTCGGCTGATACACACATGCATAGAATGTGTGCATCGGTCGACCGTACGGTCGACCGGATGCTGTCAGTTCTGAAAAATCAGAACTGCCAGAATCCAGAAAACTTGGTTTTTGGTTATAGGTCTAAGATATAAAGTTTTGGATCTTGTAAACACTAGAGTGTGAGCACATGTCACTACTCTAATAGGTTAAAACATTTTGATAGAAATTCCTTTGATAAAAACTTGTTTTTCCAAATATTATTTTTCCAAAACTTAGAGTTTCTAAAACTTATTTCCAAAAACATGTTTATCTTTAACTCTAACTTGGAAATAAAGTTTTGAAACTTATTTTGAAGTCTAGAACCAATATAAAAAGTGTGTGTAAGTGTAAATCCCATAACTCTACTTCTATCATCTAGGTTTTGACAAAAAGATCTAAAGTAACAAAAATACAAATACAAATCTTGATGTTCTTCATAAACTTGATCTTTGGCTTGGTCTTCTCTTTACCATCTTGTTCCCAAAGCATCCTATTGTGCTTGGCTTGGGAATGCAAATCTTGGCGAACTCCAAACGTGTGAGTCTTATTTGCGGAGCCGTCAAAAACGACCTTTTAACCTGAAATTCTTGTAAACAAAAACTTGTAAATACATAACTAGATATGTTTTGTTATCATCAAAATATCCACTAAGATATAGGGCTAATGGCCTTTGGGCCAACAATCTCCCCCTTTTTGATGATGACAAAACATATTTAGTTATCACAAATATTTTGGGTAGAGTCTTCAAATGAAGCTCCCCCTCAACACATGCATATACCAAAAAAATCATACTCAGGCATAGTATCATACTCAGGCATAGTAAAGATCACCATATTTTCATGCCAACAAAAAATACTCATGTCATAGAACAAATACTCATGTCATAGATACGGATAACACATGGGTTCATACATGACATAAATAAAAGAGATACATAAAAAGAAAAGCAATATGTCCACAAAGCATAATAGAAACTACATGTAGAAATAAATACATGTCCACGTCACACAAAGTATGTCCAATACAAAACACAAACAAAACACAAAATATGTCCAATCACAAAATAACTCTCCCACTAACTAACTCTCCCCCTTTTTGACATCATCAAAAGGGGAGGTCACTCCTCAGCAGCAGCATCACTGCCATCGTCACTATCATCGTCATCCTCCTCATCGTCATCGTCCTCAGAAGAGTTCCCTGCAGGAGTACCCTCAGCCATCGTCGTATCACCAGCAGCAGTGTCCTCAGCCATCTTCTTATCACCATCATCGTCTTCCTCCGAAGAGAAGAAGAAGAAGAAGAAGAAGAAGAAGCTACCTCGGGATCAACGCCGAGCACCTTCGGCCGAGGTGGGGGAACTGAAGAAGGAGCTCTGGTAGGAAATGGAGGACCGGTGGAGGGAAGGGGACGAGCAATGGTAGTGGGATCAGGAGTAAACATATCGAATTTCGTAAAGAGCGCCTCAAATTGCGTATCCATGAATCTCATGGAGTCAGCAAAATAGGACATGTCGTTACGAATTCCTTGGATCTGAGAGTTCAACTCCTCACGGGAAGCGGCCTCTTGTTTGAGACGGGCGTCCATCTCAGTACGAAAAGCTGCCTCTTGCTGGAAACGGGCGTCCATCTCCGCACGAAAAGCTGCCTCTCGCTGCTCAATCTAGGACTGGTGTGCCTCGAACTGAGAGCGGACCTCAGAGGATATAAGAGCCGGAAGGTCAGGAGGTAAAACTGGGGCAGAAGCAGATGAAGTGCCTGGGGCCGAAGATGACCCTGGGGCAGATGAACCTGGGACAGCTGGAGGAGCAGGAGGTTGCTCAAGAGCGTGTCTACACAACTGGGCTTCCATCCTCTTCAAAAGAGAGCCGTCAATATCTACTGTAGGCTCATCGGAATCGATAGAGGAAAGATCAAAATCAAGAGCTTTAAGGATATGGGTAATCACCATGCCATAGGGCAAGGTCCTACCGGACAGACGGATCTGGTCAGAAGCCATATGTGAAGCTATGAGACGGGAAAATTTATTCTAATGCCTCGCAGAAGGCAATAGATGATCAAGGGCACAGGACCCCTAGCATGGCTGTATTCACCAGATTTGGGGACAATGTTGAAGAAAATGATTTTTGCCAGAACTTGAGAAGTGAGGGTGTATCTACTCACAACTTCATTTCTAACCAAACTGGGGTTATTATCCCCGTGAATCAATGTGGATGCGGAGAGGGAAGACTCACCCTCCGGAAACTCAAAGTCAAGAAGATCAAAGGAGTACACATCAGCACCACCAGTGGGTAGGTGAAGGATATCAGCAAATTGACTGATGCTAATGTTAATATCCCTACCTAGAACTCTAGTAGAGATACGGTTTTCATCAAAAGAAAAATTGGTATAAAAGTAGGGCACAAGAGGGGTATAGACTTGTTCTCGAATGGTTAAGAACTCGTCTAAGGAATTGTTATGCAAGATGCGGGGGATGTCCAAGTGCTCAAAATCTCGAATTACAACAAATCTCCCCGAATTGATATTTCTTTTGGAAAGATGGATGAACCGATTTTCAGCAGTTTCATTGATAAAAAGTTTCTTGGGTTTGGGTGTAGATGAAGTGGGTTTAGCAATAGCTTTCCCCTTCTCAGTCCTAGTTCTCTTTGACATCTTTGAGTAAAAATAGGATTTTTAGGTCAAAACAAGTTAGGGCACGATCTAGAAAGTTTTAGCAACCTAAAATCTTGACAAAAGATAGTAGATCTAGAAGCTAGAAGTGAAGAACAAGGAGAAAAATTAAATTTTTACCTTAACTGTGAAGGATGAAACCCTAGAACAGAGAAAGCCGAATTTCTTCGAATCCAGCGGATGGATGCACCTGAAATTGAAGATCCGGCACTAGAAGTAGGAAATACAAGTGGGTTTTAAATTAATTTGAGATCGGATGAGAGATTTGAGAGATAGAAAATTTTTGGAGAAGAGAGGTGATGGGTTCCGTCGCCAGCGAGTGAGGGGAGAGAGAGAGAAAAGTCAAATAAATAGCCAATCTGGACCTGATTACGATGCCCGGTCGACCGGTCGGTCGACCCAGAAAACCTGAGAGCTCTGTAATCTCAGAGCGGTCGACCGGTCGGTCGACTCGAACAACCCGAGAGTTCTGCAGACTTACAGCGGTCGACCGGGACCTATTTTCGGTCGACCGATAAAAGAACAGAAATAAAGTTAATTTATTTCAAGCAAAGTCGGTCGACCGCAGCTAGCGTCGGTCGACCGTCTTTGCCTGAAAGGCAGTCTGAAGCAGCAGCCCAAAAAATTTTTTTTAAAGGGAATTTAATTAAATGTAAGTATGATATATTTAACATACAGGATCAAACATATGTTTTAGTCTTGATTAAGTTAACATATCATCCAAAATTATATACAATCCTTTTTATTTTATTTTTCATATCTTAGACAAAGTTTTAGAGATGTTGAAGCCGAATACCCAGTGACGGGTTCTGAACTTCATCCTCTTGATTCCTCTTGAATGAGTTGAGGTGCGCAATTGCCATCTCTAAGGTATTTGCATTAAACATGAAATCTTACAAAATTTATTTTTAATTTTGAAATAGAAGGTGTATCGGTATATCATCAAAATTGTACATTTGGACATATAGTAACATAAAAGACATAAAATTACAATAAGCATGGCATGTACACAATCATGATAGAGATGTATAGTTAACATGTATCATTGTAGCATAAAAGTAAACTAACAATTCTATGCAATTGTATACATACACAAAAGTCAAAAACTTTTAAATGGAGAAGTTACCGAACAAGGGCAATCTCCAAAATTAGGTGCCTCCATGATAGCGATGCAAGCTTGATGTGATCTTTGGGCTTTGTTGCATCCACCACCCGGGCACCGTTTCCCCCTAAGTCTTGGAGGAAGTAGATCCACCTGTTTCATCTAAAATTGGTGGGTCTTTTGGTACCCATATCTTTTTGGGTCCTTTAGGGTTAGTACCGGGACGAATCCAAACATATTTATTATGCACATTATTTTAGCAAAACAAAACTTTTCTAAATGGCCTTTGAGGCCACAATGCGTGCAAATATAAATTCTACCACTACCATACATGTATGCATGTTTATGTGTGTGTGCATGTTTCCGTGCATGTGCATGGTGTGTATGTTTCCCTTGGGTTACTCCCTTAGGAAATCTAGATGCAAATTTGTTAAGATCAAAAGCACACTTCTTTAAAATGTTATCCAAATTTTCAACACGTTTTTGAATTTCTACAAATTCATTTTTATTACATGATGCAATAAGGGTTTTACCTTTACAAGCTAGTTTATATTTTTCAAAATCAATTTTTAGATTCTTAAAAGCCTTAGTTAAATCATCCTTTTCTTTAACTACAATATCCATCTTATTTTTCAAAGCATCATTTTCCTTTTTTAACTTTTTATTATGAGATTGAGAAATCTCATATCTATGTTGTAGTTCTTCAAAGAATTGGGCTAACTCATCCATGGTTAGCTCATCAACATCTATTGAGTTGTCAAGAGTTACCTTGGTTGCATCCTCCCCATGTGCCATGAAGCACATGTGCGCGGCATCGTTTTCCTCCTCGGATTCCGACTCCGTGTCATCCCACGTGGCCACCATAGCTTTCTTCTTCTTATGGCCGTTTTTGGAGGTTGTGGCTTGGAGAGCGGGGCAATCTGCAATAAGGTGTCCGATCTTCTTGCAATGGAAGTAAGGACCGGGTTCTTCTCTTTTCTTCTCATATCTTCCTTGAGGTTTCCCTCTCCGGAAGTTGCTTTGCCTCCCTTTCCTATAAAACATTTTGCCTACCTTCCGGATAAGCATGGCAAAGTCCTCATCGCAATCCTCCGATGAGTCGTCCTCTTCAATAGTGGTTGGAGTGGCTTTGAAGGCGATTGTTTTCTTCTTGGGTGCCTCCCTTTCTTCTCTTACCTTCATCTCCATCTCATGGGTTTTGAGATTACCAATGAAGCCGGAGAAGTCCATCTCCTCTTTGTCGTTTAGTTCCTTGAGAGTTGTAGCCTTGACTTCCCAAGCTTTGGGAAGAGCCCGAATGACCTTGCGAATCTTTTGGTCATTGTCGATCTTGTCTCCTAAAGAAGATAAAGCGTTAGTGATCTTAGTAAAACGAGTGAGCATGTCATCAATGCTCTCATTTTCAAACATATAAAAGTTCTCATATTGAGAACGTAGCAAGTCAATCTTGGCTCTTTTGACTTGTGACGTTCCCTCATGAGTCACAATTAGAATGTTCCAAACCTCAAATGCGGATTTACAATTTATGATGCGTGACAAATCATCCTCATTTAATACTTGGGTTAATGCATATTGGGCTCTAGCATTAGCTTCATAATCCTTGGAGGTGTCCTCGGACCATGAGCTCTCATCGGTGGTAGGTTCAATGAAATCTTTGGTTATGGCCCTAGCTACTCTAACTCCTAGGGACTTAAGGAATAGGTTCATTTTGACCTTCCAAATAGGAAAGTTCAAACCATCAAACTTGGGTGGGGACTTGATGCTAGAAAAGTCGAGTGAAGCCATGAATGCACAATAAGTATGAATATAACAAATGAATGCAACAAATGAATATAGCCAAATAAGGATCTCCCTAAGGTTGTTAGACCAAAAAATGTAGGGTTAGGCTCTGATACAAATTGAAATCACCTAGAGGGGGGGTGAATAGGTGATGGCTATATGTAAATGGTCACAAAAGCGGAATTTAAAAATTAACCAACACAATAAGCTCAAATGAAAGACTTGCAATAAATGAAGCAATCAACAGTGCAAGAATAAAGGAGTTTAGGGTTTAGAGATATTTGAGCAAACGCAAACACGCAGATATGTTTCCGAGGTTCGAGCCACGCTCTACGTCCCCGCCTTCACACTTGAAGGATTTCCACTATTGAAGATCCCACTGGATCACCAATACAAGGACACACTTGTCCCGTCTCCCGTGATGCCGCAACACCACCTTGAGCACACTAGCTCGCCTTGAGGCCGATGCCTCTACAACTTCACTCAAAAGAAGATTGATCACACTTGATCACAAATACGCTCACTTGCACAATCCTAGAACCAAAATGTAGATGTAGAATTATGGGATTGTGTAGTGCAAAAGCTAGAGAGAAGTAGAGGTAAAGACTTCAAGTAGGTGTCTAAAACTTTAGGGCTTTTGGAGAGAAAATCTTTTGTTAAAAGAAAGTCTTTTGAAAACTTGTAAATCTTTTGAAAATGATGTGTATATTCTTCTAAAATAGTTGTCATATCAATATGAAGTGACCTCCTATTTATAGGGGCAAAAACTACACCATAGATCCGTTGGGATTAAAAAACAAAAAAGAATCTGTCAGAAAAACTAGCTGTTGGAATCTGTCAGAGATTCTGACAGCTACCGGTCGACCGCCAACGGTCGAAAATATGACCGTTGGGGTACTCCGGTCGACCGCCCGGTCGACCCAATTTAGCCGAGAGCACTGCAGAGTGCTCGGTCGACCGGGTCGGTCGGCTGATACACACATGCACAGAATGTGTGCATCGGTCGACCGTACGGTCGACCGGATGCTGTCAGTTCTGAAAAATCAGAACTGCCAGAATCCAGAAAACTTGGTTTTTGGTTATAGGTCTAAGATATAAAGTTTTGGATCTTGTAAACACTAGAGTGTGAGCACATGTCACTACTCTAATAGGTTAAAACATTTTGATAGAAATTCCTTTGATAAAAACTTGTTTTTCCAAATATTATTTTTCCAAAACTTAGAGTTTCTAAAACTTATTTCCAAAAACATGTTTATCTTTAACTCTAACTTGGAAATAAAATTTTGAAACTTATTTTGAAGTCTAGAACCAATATAAAAAGTGTGTGTAAGTGTAAATCCCATAACTCTACTTCTATCATCTAGGTTTTGAAAAAAAGATCTAAAATAACAAAAATACAAATACAAATCTTGATGTTCTTCATAAACTTGATCTTTGGCTTGGTCTTCTCTTTACCATCTTGTTCCCAAAGCATCCTATTGTGCTTGGCTTGGGAATGCAAATCTTGGCGAACTCCAAACGTGTGAGTCTTATTTGCGGAGCCGTCAAAAACGACCTTTTAACCTGAAATTCTTGTAAACAAAAACTTGTTAAATACATAACTAGATATGTTTTGTTATCATCAAAATATCCACTAAGATATAGGGCTAATGGCCTTTGGGCCAACATCATATTCATTGTTTATAGCATGTTTTATTGTTTATAGATTATTATGTTAATGCCATGATTATTAGATCCTTGACATGCATGTTATAGTCTTTTGAGACACCCATGTTTAATGTGGACCATTATTTTGTGTTCTCACTATTTGTTTAGCTATCATGTTTATCATAGGTTTAATAACATGTGGATTGACATAATAATCATGTTTTTGTTTATCATGATGATCTTTATATTGTTTTGATGCTTCATGTTTTTGAATATATGTTTAGATGTTAGTTTTCATTAAGACTAGGTATATATTTGTGCATATAGTGGGCCACAAATAAATCTATATATGTTTGAGCTTGAATGCTTATTTGAACCCATTAGATGTGCTAGTATAGTCTAGTTTTGATGATCCATGCATTTTAAACTTGTATTCCCATTTTTGGAATTGTTTTATGTTTATATGTTTAACTTCATGTATATGTCCATTTTATCCAAATTATTGTTTATACATATACATCCTTTTGAGCCACGTGCCTTCATGCATATATCTTTGTGAACTCGTTGTGTTTGGATATGTATGTATACCTTAGTTTGTATAGGACATACATATACCTTGAAGATTGAATAAGTTTTGATGATTTTCATGTCTTCATGTTTTAAAGGAATATTGAGCTTAATGTCCATCTTTCATAATTATGATCTTCACATTGTATTTGTACACTCACATTTATTATTTACTCATGTGTTTATTTTCATAAGTCATATTTATGCTTAATTGATTATGAGTGTTGACTATTTGTGAATTTCATGTTTATGAAAAATAATTTTGTTTTATTCCTTGCTTGAAGGATTTCGTACTAGTTTACAAATTTTTCATATAACTAGTTGCGATATTCTTCATATGGTAGAGTTTTCAAACACACTTTATTTTTCAATTATTTTGAAAACCCCTACCTTCTACAGGCGGTTGGTTGGGAGACCATGCCTTGTGTATGCTTTACATTGAAAATCTTTTTAACATAAGCATGTGTTGGGTGGTAGTTATATGATGTATACATTTGATATTATTGTTGTTTCAATTGGTATCATTGAATTCTTTCAATTGATATCAATTTTGACCTTTCTTGTATACTCATATATGTTTGTATGTATGAATGTTTTTAAATTCCAAGAATATCAATTTCAATTGGTATCTATTTTCCATACATATATATGTTTGTGTTTATGCTAAGCTTGAGCTTCAATTTTGTTTCAATTGATTAGTTTTTCAATTGCTTTTCAATTGGTATCTTATTACAAGCTTATGCATATGTTTTGTTGGTATTTCATAAAGGGGGAGAAAATTCGATTTTCATATTTACAATTGGTATTTGTATTTCCACTCCCTTACTTTATAATAGAAAATAATAATTTCAATTTGGTATCATATGTTTAAAAGGAATAATACTTTTAATTGGTATCAAATTTGTTTTATTGAGAAAATTCAAAATTTTGTTTTAAAAGATAAATACAAATTTTTTGATTTATATTGCCTATATGTAAGGAGAGCTTAACATCTCTTCCACATATAGATTCATGTTGAGTGTATCTTGTATTGAAGAGCTTGACATCTCTTCTTTATATGGTACACGTATGTAGGGGGAGCTTCACATCTCCTCTTATGCATTACATATTTTACGTTATGTGAATTAGGGCTTGTCATCCCTCTTTCATATAATGTATATATGTAGGGAAGTTACTTTACCATCTTTCTCTTCATGAATATATATCGCATATACCATTTATTGATTGATCTATGTTTACTTTCAATTAGTATCAAGATGCTACTTTGACATATTTTCAATTGATATCCTAATTGATTGTCATCCCTATTTGGTTTTTGTTTTTGTTTTAGACAAAAAGGGGAAAATTTTTTTTAACCCCTTGTTGATTCATTGTTTCGAACAAAAAGGGGGAGAAAAATTTATTGATTTAGTTTTTCTTTTACCTTTTTTATTGATGATTATTTCTTTGTAATAAAAAGGGGGAGAAGATTTTGTTTTGTTTTGATTGTTTACCCTTTGTTGATGATTGACAAAAAGGGGGAGAAAGATTTTGAGTTTGATTTTGTTTTATATATGCATATTTATGTTTTGCATATATTAAGTTTAATTTAGTTTAATTTTAATTGGTATCTAGAGCATATTTTGTTTTTGAACATTTCATTGGTATCTAGAGCCTTTTATTGTTTATGCATTTCTATGCATTCATGTTTAAGAGCCTTCATTGTATATTCATTATGTTTATTTGGTTATGCATGAGTTAAGGGGGAGCTTCTTTGAAGCTTAACTTTAATCCATGCATATATAACTCCATGAGTTTTGTCATCATCAAAAAGGGGGAGATTCTTGGCCCGGAGGCCTTCCTCTCTAGTTTTGATGATGATTAACTCATGTAGTTATGTTTACTAATAATCTTGTGATTTTAGTTTCAGATCATTGAGCAAGATATTAGTTGGTGATTGCTTCAAAAAGAGGAGTTTGGAAGCCTTCACTTGGTGATCCCGAGCCCGAGCGTCATGATGATACATAACCATGCTCGTTGGATCACGGAGTTTGGACCTAGTCGACTTGAAGATGAAGATCATCAAGAAGACTTAGGTATCCTAATTTAGTTTAGTGTGTTTTAGATCCATTTGTAAAGCTTAGTATAGTTGATATGCTCAAGTGCACAATACACACAAGTTTTATGTTTTAGATTTTGTTTTCATGAATAGATTGATCAAAACAAGTTTACTTGGTTTTTATGTATATTAGATGTGTTCAATATACATACATACTTCATATCTTAAACAAACTTATTTTGATATGCCTATTCATGAGTTTTAGGAAAAATCAGATTTCCTATTGAAAAATACAAGTTTGATAAAATACAAGTTTTAGTTTTTGGTAAAAATGTTAAAACACAAAAATGGTTTCATATGCTTGATATTTGAGCTAAACTTTTTATC
The DNA here is from genome assembly GCA_038442645.1 of Agave tequilana. Taxonomy (NCBI): domain Eukaryota; kingdom Viridiplantae; phylum Streptophyta; class Magnoliopsida; order Asparagales; family Asparagaceae; genus Agave; species Agave tequilana. The sequence goes on along the minus strand of JAVJIF010003237.1, from coordinate 215,311 downwards.
ACATGTTTATATATCAATGCAAAATGATAAAACTATTTTTGGGTATTTTTACAAGAGATAAAAGATTTTTAGAAATATTTTTAACAAGTGTTTCTGACCCAGAACTGTGCTGACAGACCAAGCCGGTCGACCGGGCGGTCGACCGACGTGCACAGACTTGTGCACGTCTGCTGGCATAGTTGGTCGGTTGGCCGGGCGGCCGACCGGATCAGAGAGCCTTGCTCTCTGTATCTGGTCGGTCGGCCGAGCGGCCGACCGGATCAGAGAGTCTGCTCTCTATATCTGGGCGGTCGGCCGTGCGGTCGACCGGGTTGCCCCAACGGTCACATTTCTGACCGTTGGCGGTCATCCGGTCGGCCGACCGCTAGGCCTGTCAGGCTGCCAGATCAGCCTAACGGCTAGTTTTCTTTTGGGGCTATACATACCCCACCTCTTCATGGTTTTAACCAAGATTTTCAAGAGCAAAAATTCTTACTTTTCTGAAGTGTTTTACAAGTTTTCAAAAAGAGTTTTAAGTGCCAAAAAGCTTCATCTATTTGTTTTTAAGTGTTTTGTTATTTTCAAAGGAAATAGGTTTTTGGGAAATTATTTTATTGTTCTTCATTTCAATATCTATTTGGTATTTTCCCAAGAGATTTTCTTTGATCAAAACACTTATTTTCCACACTTGAGCTATCACCTATCCTAATCTATTAGGATCATTTGTTTGTGAGAAAAAGAGAGATTATTTGAGGTTGTGGAAACCTCTAAGTTGTAAACCCTCCTTGCTTTGTGTATCCCTCTTTGGTAGAGGTTGATCGGAGTGGTATTGGTTTGCTCCCTCTTCGGTAGAGGTTTAGATTTGTGTTTGCTCCCTTAAGTGTGAGGTGGAGTTTGGTTGTTGGCTACGGGACTTATCCCTCTTCGGTAGAGGTGGATTGTGCAAAGCATCATTCATTCATTCATTTCATACTTGCTTGGATTTATGCCTTGCCTTGCATATATTTCATATTGCTTATCATCCTTATTTGCTTGGTTGTTTGTGTGTGCCTCACTTATACTTAACCACAAGAGCTTCACATAGCACCTCAACCCATTCAAGGGGAATCAAGAGGAGTTAGTCCAGAGCCCTTCACGGGAAATTCGGCTACACTTGTTGGTTGTATTAAGTGTGATTGCAAAATTTGTTTAAGCTTCCGCATCTAGCGCGTTTAGTTTCTAGATTAGCACTTACACCTATTCACCCCCCTCTAGGTGTTTTACATACGTACCTTGCTCCAGCACTCTTCAACAGTAAAGTAAATGAATTGAAAAGACACGTGCCTAAAATGTAAACGTCTAATCGATTTTTTAACTTTTCAACAAGTGTTTAACTGTTGGCTTAAAACAGGGATGGTGGATAGTAGAAATAGCACAAATATGACTACAAAAACTTAAATTTTTGCGAGCAATATGTCCTGCAAAAAAGAGTTTTTAGTAGTCCAATGAAATTTTTCAGATTTTGCAACGCAATTTCTTGAAATTCTGTTTCCTACTTTCGAGAGTAGGGGCACAGAATTTTCAAGTCTTCTCTTGTAAGGCTCGAATGCTAGATCTTGATCTTCAAGTCCCTGAAACAACACACAAAACTTGTTAGAAAACAAATACACCGTTCCCTCCCCGGCAACGGCGCCAAAAATTGATTGCTAAAAGAAAGAACAATCAAAGAGTTTAAGAGATTACCGTGTAGCTTGTGGCTAACGGGTCGTGTCCACGAGGAGGAATGCGATGGAAGCGTTTCGATGATTTGCTTAAAAACAAAGAATTGTGTTCGTTTTTTTATGAAAAAGAGAATGGAAAGAAAGAGATGGTTAAAAGAGAAATTGTAACTTTTAGAAAAGGTTTTGGAGAAGGTGATTTAGAAAGCTTGAGAATTGTTTTGTTGTTTTATAATAGGAAAGCAAATCTGGGCCCACTATCTCACTGCTCAATTGTTCATTCTTCTTCTTAAAATGTTAAGTGCCTCAAGTGATCATTTGCAAAACTTAAAGTTTTTATTTTTAGAAAGTTTGAAGCAAGGCACATAAGACGGTTAGAAGAGTTGAGTCTTTTCTTCAAGAAATTGTTTGAATTGAATATTAAAACATCAAGCGCGAAGAAGTAAGAATGAAGTAAAAATAATTCAAGAGATGTTCATGAAAGAAGTGAGAATTCAACAATCCAAACCCATCCTCATGTGCCTTCAAGAACACTTTAAAAATGAAAGGCTTTTAAGGAAGGCATGCATATGACTCATTGGGTCCTTTTCTTTTAAAAACAGGAGAGAAGAAGAGTAAGAGAGAGTTGTGATAGCGAGCCCAGAAAACCGTTTAGTTATCCATAGAAAACAACGACGAAAACATAGACATAATACAAACCATACCGTACTGCAAGTGGAAGAAAACTTGGCTCGACTTTTGTATTGACTCACTTCAATCTTCAAGTACAAGCACTCAATTCCTCTCTCTCACAAATTTTGATACTGGACTACAAAGTAAATAACAAGATTACAACTTTTGTACTATCTAACAAAGAGCCTAAATCCTAAGAAAATAAACACAAAACTTAATCCTAGTCTTCGCTGCATTTTTCTTTACTGAAACTCATATTTATAGCCAAAAACCAAACGAGGAGGATCCCGGGAAGATTGGGGGAGCAAACGCTCCCCCAACAACCACTAACAAGTTGCGAAAACGCGGCCCAAGCCGCGTTTTCGCGGCCCTCGTGTGGACAGGTGGCCACACCAAAAGGGGGGAGATCACTGGTTTGGTGTATAGCCCGTATCTTCTGCTGGTTTTCTTGTTTCTGCTCCAACCGTTGACGAAACAGCCTTTGATTGTGTGGCTTCAATCACGCGATTCAGGGAGGATTCTTCTCAACCTCTTGATATGCCAAGATTTACCTTTGATTTCTTCATTTCGAATTTATTCTGAATTAATTCAGAATTTGGTGGGCTTTTGGGTTGTTTCTCTTTTCTTTCTTTGAGCACTTGGGCCTACATTTAGCAAAGAAAAAGAAAACTTATTAATAGGATTTATTAGCTAAAAAGCATGGTAAGGTGATAATGTAAATGCAACATATGTGATTAATCAATCCAAGAAAGATTGGGTACCAAAAATTTTCTTATTTCATTTGATATAGGTATGGGCTCTCACAAGACGTGGGAGATTTGGTGCCTTGATGGTGGATGCGGAGTTCAAAGGACACTTAAATTGATGCATCATTATCAAGATGTTTTGGTGAGAGGACCATCATGTATTTGGAGATATAGAGACTAGTTCATCATTTTGGTAACTATCTCTATCTTCCTTACTTTGCTTATATTTATATGCTTGTTTGATTAAATGATTTTAGCATATTATGATTTTCATGCTCATTAGGATTAAATGTAATGATAATTAGACTTGTGGTATACATATATAATATTTGAAATACACACTATATGGATTCATATTTATGTGTTCTCATTATTGTATAGCTACTGTGTATATCCCAGTGTTAATATTACTTGTATTTATCCTAATGATCATATTTATCATGTTTTATGCTTCATGTTTTAATTACATGTTTAGATATAAATTTTGTTAAAACTTGTGATTTTACTTGTACAATTAGTGAGCTATACTTGATTCTTATATTTGCGTGCTTTATTGCTAATGTATAATCACTACATGTACTTGTATAACCTAGTTTTAATGACTCTTACATTTATACTTGTCTTCCTATATTTGTTTTATATAACCCTTGTTCATATTTTCATGAAAATGTTCTTAGCTTTATGTATGTGTAAATTTTGTTAAAACTTTATAATATACATGTTGTATTCTTGAGTCACTTGCATTCCATACCTTGTACTCTTTTGTGGACTCAATTCATGTTTAGGATAAATATGTATGCTTTAGTTTTGACAAAACATATATATGCCTTGAAGTTTGTTTAGTTTTGATGAAAATAGAATTTTTTTGTTCTATAGTTTCATGTTCATGAAAAAGAATTTTCATGTGTTTTGATGAGATTGAGCTTCATGTCTTATCTCCATGATTATATTTATTACATGATTCTTGTGCACTCTATATTTTATATTTACTCATGATTTTTATTTCATGAGCATCTATGTGCTTTATACATTTTGAGTGTTCATTTTGTGTAAGCATGTTTTCATGAATATACACATGTTTTATTCTTTACTTGAAGGATTTCGTACTAGTTTTCAAAATTACCTTTAAACTAGTCATTTATTCTTCAATTGGTAGGGTTTTCAATCCATACTAAATTATTTTAAAAAAATTAATTTTGAAAATTTCTACCCTAAAAGGACGGTTAGTTGAGCGATCATGTCTTGTATGCTCTTTAATGACTATTTTTTTAAACATGTGCATGATAGGGTGGATGTTATGAGTTATACATGACTTGTACATTCATATTTTCTTATATTTGTATGCATCATATCTCAATTGGTATCATTTTCAATTGCTCTGATCATACATACATATATATGATTTTTTTGTGCAAAATTAAAAATGCTTATACATATATATTTTATAGCACAAATTATTTTATGTTAAGCTTGATTTAGTTCTAAATGTTAATTGGTATCTTTTACAAACTTATGCATTATTTTTGTTGGTATTTCAAAAAGGGGGAAAAATTTTAATTTATTTTCAATCTGTATCTTACTCCCACTCTTTTTGAGAAAATATTTTGCTTAGAAAATGCTTATAGTTTCCATATTGGTATTTATTTTTTACATTTGTATCTACATTGCAAAATAGTCTAGTTTTTAAAAGAATTGGTATCATGTATTATTTATTTTCAATTGGTATAACTTTTATTATATCCATAATATTTTTTTTCAATTGGTATAGTTTATATGATATCTATGTTTTTTTTCAATAGGTATATGTTATTAAGTGATCTTTTATCCCTTTGTTGATGATTGACAAAAAGGAGGAGAAAGATTAGTTTATATATGCATGTATTTTTAGTTTTATGCATATATTTTGTTTTGTTTTGATCTAGTTTTGATACCATGTTTTTGTTTTGATATATTGGTATCTAGCTAGTAATTGTATTGAGATATTGTTTATTTAGTATCTAGCTAACAATTACATTGAATATATATTCTTTATTATTTGGCATCTAGTGCTTATATTGCATATTCATTTGATATCTAGAGTTTGCCATGAATATATATCTTTGCATACATTTGGTACCTAGAGCTAACTTTGTATATCTATATGAATGTTATGATTGGTATCATCATGCGCTTTATATTGAATATTTGTTTGTTTATGCTACGCATGAGTTAAGGGGAGCTTCTATGAAGCTCATCTTTAATCCATTTATAAATAACCTCATAAGTTTTGTGATCATCAAAAATAAGGAGATTGTTGGTCCGAAGGCCTTTCACTTTAGTTTTGATGATGACTAACTTATGAAGTTATAGTTCTAATAATTTTGTGTTTATTAAGTTTCAGATTTTGATCAAGATCATTATTGATGTTTAGTTTCTACAATAGATTCGAAGTCAAGATTTGAAACTATCACATGTTGATTCAAGAGCTCGCATCTAAAGATTTCATCAAGTACTCAAGATGGAGTCAAGCTCTTTGGATCGTGTTTGGATCTAGTCGTCTTAGAGAAGAAGATCAACAAGAAGACTTGTATCTAAGTTTGTTTAGTATTCGGGGTAAAACTAACACTTGAAAACATGTATTTTGAAATCAATGTATAAGTATGTGCGCTAATATTCCCTCAATACTTCCGTTATAGCATTGGCTCAATGGGTCGAATTCATAGGGTTGGGAGATGATAGAAGCATAAACGGTCCGTTCTCATGTTTTGTTAACAAGTTCTTCTTTGTTAAAGAATGAGGAAAAAAAGAAAAAAAATTTAGAAGTGATAGGTGAGAAGACGATAAAAATGGCGATGTGAAAATAAAAGAGAAGTGATTGTGAATCGGTAAAACAAAACAAGAAACAAGAAACAAAGTGAAAAGTGAAGTGATTTGGAGAGTGGGTTTAAAAACAAAATAAAAAAAGATGAAAGTTGTTGTGAAGAAGATGAAAACAATGGTGAACTAAGAAGGTGATGGACACAACAAAAAGATTTTGAAATAATTTTTAAAACAAAGTAAAAAAAAAGAAAAATGATGAAAGAAAACTCATAGCTACTAACTATTAATTGCTCCACTAATCATGCTAACCTCTTAATGATAGTTGTCACACATGGATCCTTGACCATCAGTAGTCATTGGCTTCGAGAGACGATATAAAGCATGGCATATAAGATGCTTCTTCACATTCAAACACATCCAAACCACACAACAATATGCAAACTACTATTAGATCATCAAAACTAAGTAGATGTGAGCATGAAATAAAGAAGACATTACAAGTTAGCTTGTTAGTGGTTAGATGTTAGATGTTAGAATATTAGAATTTATCATTGTGAGCCATCAATAGCTCTTGCAAGAGCAACACCTTGTAGATGCTATTAGATTCATGGGAATTATCAAGTAAGTAGTTAACTAGTTAATGGTTAGTAGTTGGATTGCCATGAAAAGAAACTAGCTAAAATCATGTAGAAGATGGAGAAGATTACAAATAGAGGAGAAAGGAGACACCTTTACTAGATTGTCACTCTCTGTTATATCAATATGTCTCTATCCCTCCAGAATCAACTCAGCCCTACTACAAGATCTAAAAAGAAAATGAAAAATACCAAAAAAAAAAAGAAGAAGAAAATCCTACTATATAACTAGAAGAGAGAAAACCTAGCTATTGCTCTCAGCCTCCCGTCTTTGGTCTGAAAATGCAGTATTTATAGGCATAGGAAGGCTCTGGAAGGAGACACGAAGCCACGCGTCGAAGATCGATGCGTAGGCTCACAAAAATGCCATGGAAAGCAGGAGGAAACACGACAAAATTAGGGCCAATTGCCCTGAATTTTTGTCACGTTGTTCGTCTAGCTTCTAGCACCTTCTGTATATATTTGATTTTGTAATATTTGGACATATATTTCTCCAGATACGCTTCAAATATAGAAATCCAAGGTGTTCTTCTAGAAGCTCTTTAGCTTGAAATCCAAGAAATCTGAATTAATTACCTAAATAGGTATAATTAAGCTCTTATTACCTATATGCCCTTGAACTCTTGATTATCTGTAAAATAGAGCAAAACATGATTCAGAAGCGATGTTTTATTCACAAATCGATGGAGAATGCGATTTGCAGATGCAGAATTGGATACTAATCAAACCTCCATACTTATCTTTTGCACGTCCTGAGCAAAACAAGAAAAGACAAAATGAAAACTAAACTATAATATTATTATACCACTTTCGCAGGTGACGCGATTGCACCGAGCGTGTGCAATAAGCCGTTAAACCTCTAGGTTACCCTTAGAGGAGGAGTTTTGTCTCTTGAGAATTTTTAGCGGATTACACCCATAAAATCTATGAAGAAAGAAAACAAAAGTTAGCATTTTGAAAACTCATTTTGAAAGAGAGAAAAGTTTTCGAATTTTTTTGCAAAAATTTAAGCGATCTAAGGTAATAAGTTCACCAAAAATTATTCTTCCTTAAACTTAGTCTAGAAGCAAGATCTTGTCATTAATTAAGGTAAAAATTCAAAATTGGATTGAATATTTTATCCTTCATAAAACCTAGATAATATGCACTTTGTGATAATGAAGATATTTAGGATTTCAACTCTAACCATCAAGCCATATATATGTATATATATATATATATATATATATATATATATATATATATATATATATATATATAATATATATACATATATATATATATATATATATATATACACACATATATATATATGTGTGTGTGTGTGTGTGTGTGTGTGTATATATATATTCCTTTTTTCTTCCCTCAATTTTCTTAGGCTTTATAATTTACCCAGGTAGTGAGCCTTTGACTGATGACTCCCAGACCAGATGGTTTTAGGGCACCAGATGAGAAAACATCCCCAAGTTTATGGACTCGAGTAAACAAGGCCACAAAACCAAGGGGAATTATTTGTTTCTTTGATCACCTTTAGGCGTGAATAATCATGCTTCTTGAAGCATAGTTATCCAGCTTTTTTAAATAATTTTTTTATTCATATAATTCATATTTTTAATTTATTTTCGCTTTATGGCATTTTAGGTTTTTGTTTCCATCCCAAAATGTGTAAGTGTGAAGTGCATACAATCTAAAGCAAAAAATTCAAAATAAAATTATCTCTCCAATCTCTCTTACTTAACTTATAATCTTAAACAAGATCCATTATTTTGACTAGGTTTAAGATGTCATAATTAAGTTTTTCTTAGTTTCTAAGATCATCTTAATTTTCTTAAGAATAGATCAAAATTTTGTCTCTTGTTTCAAAAAAGTTTTTAAGAAAGGGAAAATTCTTATACAAAAAGGAAGAATTCTAAGAATATCCTAAAAGAAGTGAAAAAAGAAAATCTAAAAACTCTACGTTAGTAGACCCTCCCCTACACTTTTCTCATGCATTGTCTTCAATGCATCGTGAATGTGTGTATGCATGGAACAAATAGAGAGGGAAGGACAAATCACCTCAAGGTGGTGGTCCGATGGTGATCTGATTAGTCTATGAAATGTGGCCCAATCCAATAATTGTGGAGTCCAGAGGAAACTATCAGAGACCCTCTAATATAACTCATTAAGGTGATGTGAATATGGATGATTTTTATTAAAATTTTACCCCACTAATTTTCAAATTTTAAAAATAAATCAAAAATCAATTTTATCAACACCCTTGTCCCAAAATGGAGTGTGAAAAGATGGAATAATTGATTTGGACTCAGTAAGTACAAGAACTAATACCGACTTAGGGAGGTGACTGAATGAAGTAAAGATTCTGGAGTCGAGATTGGTTCAGGAAGTGGGTCCAAATCAAGAAGTTAAAATTCTAGCCCACATTTATTTCTCAACAACGGAATGTGACTTTCCAAGAATGGTGATTCAAGTTCAAGAATGACAGGTATGGGAATCAAAGATGACTCTAAAATGTTGCTCAAATCGGGTAACAAAACAGGAGTTAATATTGATTCAATTTGAACTGGATCAGAAAATTGAGGATCTGAGTCATATTCCTGATTGAGTTCAATTTCATAAAAATGAAAATTTTCCAATTTGTCAATGGAATTTTCAAAAGTATGATATTGGTCAAGTTCAATATGTTGATCATATAAGATTGGTGATTCAATCTCACGATGAACTGGCACAAAATCTAATACTGACTCGGAGAAGTGATGAAAATTGGGTAAAGATGCCGGAGTCATTATTGAGTCGAGAAGTTGAATTGAATTGCCAAGTTGAGCTTCCAGATTATATTCATGCTCAAGTTCAATTTCAGCAAAGAGATAACTTATCAAAATATCAATGTGGTTCTCAAAATTTTGATTTTGATCAATTTCAAATGGGTGTGCTGAAATTGAATCTTGGATTCCAAAACAATATGATTCCTGGTCTAGATCGATAGAGTTAGAATTATCTAAATTGGTCAAAGGATGTAAGAGCAAGTTTTCTCATTCCTATAAATGTTGATCAATTGACTCAGTTGTGCTTCAACCTATCGATAGACTGGGTAAAAGTTTTTTTGAAATGGTTGTGAGGTCTCATGCAAGATTTCTATACTCTTTTCTAGCTCAGATTTTTTTTTTTCAAATGGTTGTTCTGAAAAGAGAGTGTAAAAATCTTAGTTTTGAAATTTTTTTGAAGATTGTGAGTCCAACAGGTTGTGAGATTATCGCTCGAACTCACGCAAGAGTCCTATACTCGTGTCCTAGACTGATGATTGATCATTTTGAAGAAGTGGGACTGAGTATGACTTTTGAAAATATTGTGAAATTAGGGAGGCCAACATTTCCTAAAATTTTCATTTGGCCTCCTGCATGGCTTCTATACTCTTTTCTAATTCAGATTTTTCTTCTATTCATTGTTGTAGAAAAGGAATATATGAAGCATGATATGGAAAAGACAGTGAGAATTGTGAATCGAACTTATTTTGTTGAGACTCAAGCATGACTTGTAAGGCTTCCATACTCTTTTCTAATTTAGATTTTTCTTCAATTGGTGGCTCTAGAAAATGAGTATAGGAAGCAAAATCTGGGAATGAATATTGTGAAAATTATGAAAATTGTGGACAAGGAGATTGAAAATTTGACTCAGGAGAGGTGAGTCCCCCTTGACTCTGTAAAGAGTGAAAATTATTTTGAAAATTATGGTCATTAGAAAAGGGATATGGGTCATATTGAGTCAGATAAATCCGATCTGACCTATTGGATTGGTTTATGTTTTATAAAGCCGGGATGAAATTATCCGAGTCAAATGAGGTTGATGTGAAGGATGGATTCAATTAGAATTGAAAGAATTGTTGTTATTGAATTCCATTTCGTAAACAATCACAAACAAAAAAAAAGAAAAGTAAACAACAAACAAAAAGAAAGAAAAAAGTCAAAACCAAGCATGTACTAAGGTTGACCTAGACCTAGATGACTCCTAACTGATTGAATACCCTGGAAAGGTTATTGTATGAATTCGACCACAAGCTAATCGGTCAGGTAGGGGGCTAATCGGTCATGTAGGGGCAAAATGCAGTGGGAGGTATCCATGCGTAAGCAACGAGCCTTAATTATGTCAAACCACGGTATCTTCGAGACTTAACCTCTTAATCACAAACTTTAGATACCGATTTCACAATAGTATGATTCTTACATGTTTCACTCTTGGTCAATATCTTAATGAGTCCGAGATGTCTCTAAGGACCAATATCTATCAATTTTTATTAAAGCTTGGGTTGTGTGAATAGGGAGGTGTTTTTTGGGCTAAAGAAGGGTAATGGCTACCCCACCTTATCTTGTATTAGGTTATGCCCTTAGTCCAATTCGTGCAAATGTGCAATATAGACAAGAATAATACACAAAGCGAGTAAATCACACACGTGTTTGTCCTATGCTATATGCAATTCCATATGTACACCTGAGTTCAGATCACAACAACAAAATAAAATACAGTATATTGGAATGAAATAGACACGTGCCTACAATGCAAATATCTAAACCATATTAAAGCATCCAAATACTGATTTTAGTTCTTAGTTATTGCAGTGTGTAGGCAATCAAAACAGAATTATAGAAGCAGAATATAGCAATATATGACAATTTGAAGTTGCCTGCAAAAAATATGACCCAGAACCCTAAAAAGAGTCGCGTTTCCGCAGCTTTCAAAGCCTGGCCACGACAAATTAATTGAATCAAACTCCCTGCTTTCAAGAGCAGGGAGGTGCAAGGATGTTATGTCTTCTACAATGCTAATTTTCTGAAACTTTTGACCTGCACACCAAAACGGAGAGGAAAATGTTAACAAAAACGTGAATTTAAACCATTCCCTTCTCCGGCAACGTCGTCAAAATTTTGATCGGGGTAAAATCAGCACTTGAAAATGTGTATTTTGAAATCAGTATAAAAGTGTGTCCGCTAATATTCCCTCGATATTTCCATTATAGCATTGGCTCAATGGGTCGAATCCACAGGGGCGGGAGGCGATAGAAGTATTAACGGTACGTTCACGTGTTATGTTAACAAGTTCTTCTTTGTTAAAGAATGAGAAATTTTTTTTAGAAATGATAGGTGAGAAAACGATGAAAATGGCGATGTGAAAATAAAAGAGAAGTGATTGTGGATTGGTAAAACAAAACAAGAAACAAGAAACAAAATGAAAAGTGAAGTGATTTAGAGAGTGGATTTAAAAACAAAATGGAAAAGAAGATGAAAGTTGTTGTGAAGAAGATGAAAACAATGGTGAAATAAGAAGGTGAGGGAAACAACAACAGAAAAATATTAAAAAGATTTTGAAAATAATTTTTAAAATAAAGTAAAAAGAAGGAAAACGATGAAAGAAAACTCATGGCTACTAACTACTAATTGCTTCACTAACCATGTTAACCTCTTAGATAGTTGCCTCACATGGATCCTTGGCTATCACTAGTCCTTGGCTTCAAGAGACGATACAAAATATGGCATATAAGATGGTTCTTCATATTCAAACACATCCAAACCACACAATAATGTGCAAGGTACTATTAGATCACCAAAACCAAGTAGAGGTGAGCATGAAATAAAGAAGACATTGCAAGTTAGCTTGTTAGTGGTTAGATGTTAGAATGTTAGAATGTTAGAATCTATCATCATGAGCCATCAATGGCTCTTGCAAGAGCAAGGCCTTGTAGATGCTATTAGATTCATGGGGATTATCAGGTAAGTCGTTAGCTAGTTAGTGGTTAGTATTCAGATTGTCATGAAAAGAAACTTACTAAGCATCATGTAGAAATGAAGAAGATTAAAATAGAGGAGAAAGGCGACACCGTTACATAGATTATCACTCTCTATTGCATCAATATCTCTATATCCCTCCAGAATCAACTCAGCCCTACTACAAGATCTAAAAGTAAAATGAAAAATATAAAAGAAAAGAAGAAGAAATCCTACTCTTCAACTAGAAGAGAGAAAACCTAGCTACTGCTCTCAGACTCCCTATTTCTGGTCTGAAAATACAGTATTTATAGGCATAGAAAGGCTCTGGAATGAGAGACGAAGCCACGCGTCAAAGATCGACGCATGGGCCCACCAAAATGCCGCGAAAACCAAGAGGAAATGCGGAAAAGTTAGGGCCAATTGCCCTGAATTTTGGTCACGTGGTTCGTATGGCTTCTAGCACCTTCTGTATATATTTAGTTTTGCAATATTTGGACGTTTTCTCCAAATATAGCTTCAAATACGAGAATCCAAGGTGTTCTTCTAGAAGCTCTTTAGTTTGGCATCCATGAAATCCGAATTAATTATCTAAATGGGTATAATTAAACTCTTATTACCCCTATACCCTTAAACTCTTGATTATCTATAAAATAAAGTAAAACACAATTCAGAAGCGATGTTTTATTCATAAATCAGTAGGGAATCGATATACAGATGTAGAATTAGATACTAATCATTTAGTTTAGATCTTGTGTAAGGATATAATAATTTTGAATTGCTCAAGTATACACAAACACAAGATTTATAGTTTGGTTTAATTGTTTCGGTTCAAAAATTTATGTTTACTTGGTTTACAAAAAACTCATAAAAATAAGTTTTAAGTTTTGTATTTTGGTTTAACATGTATACGTTTTAAGTTTCTGATTTTCAAGTATACATCTTTCCGTTTCATAAATAGATTTCATCAAAACAAGTTTACATGATTTATATGTGTATTAGATTTCTTCCATATGCATTTATATTTTATATATTTAGATAAACTTATTTTGTTGAATCTAGTTCATGTGTTTAAGTTTTGTTTTTATTAAAATTTCTTTTGGTATTTATTGTCAAAATAAATATATATAATTTATTATTGTTGGCCCAGAGGCCCATCACTCTAGTTTTGATGATTAACTCATGTAGTTTAGTACTAATGATTTTGTATTTATTGAGTTTCAGATATTTATCAAGATCTTAGTCAGTGTTTAGTTTCAACAAAAGATTCAAAGTCAAGTTTTGAAGCTAGCACGTGTTGATTCAAGAGCTCGCGCTTCAAGATCCATCAAGTACTCAAAGAGGAGTCTAACTCATTTGGATCAAGTTTGAATCAAGTCAAGATGGAAAAGAAGATTTTCAAGAAGACTTGAGTCCTAGTTTGTAAGTTTAATATTTTTATTTTAGATAAAATATAAAGAATAGATTAGATGTGTATTGCTCAAGCTCATACACACATATACAAAAAATTTATATATTATTTTCATGATAAATATTTTGTGTTTTTAAAAGAATATGTTTACATAGTTTTTATCTCAATAAAATGAGTTTATAGTTTGCAATATGTGTTGGATTCTGTCCACACATATTTGTGCTTCATATGTCCATAGGAACTTATTTCTATACATTTTGGTTTTGATTTTACGGAATATATCGTTTGGTTTCATGAATAGATTTCATCAAAACAAGTGGACATGGTTTATATGTGTATTGGATTTCATCTATATACATTGTTGCTTCATATGTTTAACTGTTTGTAATATGTATTGATTCTTGATCACACATATTTATACTTCAATTTATTTACATGAACTTAATTTTGTGAATTTTATGAAGATTTTATAGGATTTAAAATTTATTTATAAGATGTTCAAAATTTGGATCTATGGCTGCTTGCGGTTGACCGAAGCATGGATCAGTCAACTGATGTGCAAAAAAAAGTGCACGATCCTAAAGTTCTGCTTGGTCGACTGACCGGTTGACCGTAGTAAAGAGCGATCGACCGACTGGCTCACCAAACTCTTTATTGGTGCCGGTTGACCGAGCGGTCAACCAACAGAGAATTTTTATTCTCTGTGACTAGGGGCGGTTGACCGGCAGGTCATTCTGAGCCTATAACGGCTAGTTTTTCTGATGACCTTATAAAATGGTCTTTTGGGCTAGTTTTTGTTAAGATTTTACCAAGTATTTTCAAGAGCTTTTCACAGAGTTTCTCAACAAGTTTTTGCAGCTTCATTTCTAAATCAAAAGAGAGTTTATCAAGAGCGATTCTCTTGGGTTATCAAACAATTTTCTTGACTTTTTCTCTCTCAAATCTATCTAGGTTCCTCATACAAGCTTGAGCTTTTTGCATTGCTATATCCATCCTATAGATATTCTTTGTTGGCCCAAAGGCCTATCACCCTAGTTTTGATGATGATCAACTCATGAAGTTATGTTTACTAATGATCTTGTGTTTAATTAGTGACAGATTCATTATCAAGATCTTAGTAGGTGCATAGCTCAACAAAGGACAAAATATCAATATTTAGAGCTAGCACGGTGTGATCCAAGGAGCTTTTGGATCAAGCTTGGACCAAGTCAAGAAGATGAGAAGCCTTTAAGTGAAGACTTCAAGAAGTTGAAGACTTGTGTCTAGGTATAAGATTTTGTTTTTGTTTTAGTTAAAAATGTAAAGGATAGATAGTTGGTGGATTGCTCAAGTATACCATGCACACACACTCTTGATTTAGAATTGTTTTCATAAAAGATTTTGTAGTTAGAAAAGATTTTTCTTTGTGACAAAATACTATTTGGATTTTGGTATTTTCATATATACATATCTTTTATCCAAAACCTAATTTAGAGCTTTATGACAAAAACATAGATATTACATTATGATTGTGTAGTGGATTATATCCATACACACTATGCTTTAAAATGAAATCAAATATCTTGTTTTTATATTTTATGAAGTTATGAAAACCAAGTTTGAAAAATACATGTTTTGATTTTTGATAAAATTTGCAAGACGCTGAAATGATATGAATATGTTGATATATGTCTTGAAAATTTTTGTCACAAGTTTGGTTTTCAATATAGAATGATTAAAACAAGTTTATAGAATTTTTATAAGTGTTAAAAGATTTTAAAAATATTTTTAAACCAGTTTTCCAGACCTGGAACTGGCTGACAGGCTAGCCGGTCGACCGAGCGGTCGACCGCACCATGGCCGGTCGACCCACGGTCGACCGACGTGCACAGACTTGTGCGTGTCTGTCAGCACAGTGGTCCGGTCGACCGGACGGTCGACCGCTGCAGAGAGTTCTGCTCTCTGGATTTCTGGGTCGACCGATCGGTCGACCGGAGGCTCCAACGGTCAGATTTTCGACCGTTGGCGGTCGACCGGGCGGTCGACCAGCAGCTCTGACAGACCCCAACGGTCATATTTTTCTGACCTCTATAAAAGGGGGTTTGGTCATTGTTTTTATACAAGATTTTAGAGACTCTTAGAGCTAGTTTTCCCAGACTTTTAGAAGAGTTTTCTCCACAAAATAGAGAGCAAATATTTGCTATCTAAAGGGAAGTTTTTATAAAGAGTGTTAAAAGAAAGTCTTTGAGTTTTTCTTCCACCTTTCACATCCTTGATTTTCTCACACCACACTTGAGCAACCATTGATTATACATCCTATAGGTGTGTTGTAGTGAGAGTGCTTTAGGTGATCAAAGTGTTGTGATCACCAAAGATCTTTTCTTTGTACTTTGAGGAGACGGGCAAGTGTGCTCGTCGGTGTTTTGAGTTCGGGTGCGGACTCGGTTGTTTGAGGTGCGGCCTCGGCGAGCCGGTGGGCTTGCGGTGTATACGAGACTAGGGAGTCCGAGGGCTTGTAGGTGTTGCGGCACCGAGGAGAGATCCATTGGGATCTTGCATAGTGGAAATCCTTCGTGTGTCGAAGGCGGGGATGTAGAGCAAGTGTGCTCGAACCTCAAAACAAACCCTTTGTGTTTGCGATTGCTTACTCTATCTCTCTCTCTCTCTTTGTCTCTTTTGTATCTTGCATTCAATAATTGTCTTTATCATTTACATGCTTGATATATTCCCTTGTGCTCATAATTGCTATACTTGCTTGGGATTGTTGTTAACACTAGTATTCAACCAAGAGAGCCAACGCGGCACCTCAACCCATTCAAGGGGAATCTAGAGGAGCTTGTCCAGAGCCCTGCAAAGGGAATTCGGCAACACTCTTGAGTTATACATAAGTGTTTAATTAAAAGAAGATTTAATTTGGTCATATTTGTTATAGCTTCCGCATTATTTGCATAATTTACCATTAAGTGACCATTAGATTAGCCATCACCTATTCACCCCTCCCTCTAGGTGATTTACAATTGGTATCAGAGCTTGGTACTCTGATTTGGGTCTAACAACCTAGAGTTAAAGATCCTCATTTTTAGGCTAATCACAAGATTTGTACACACACCATGGACTTCATGTCACCACCCACCTTTGACATTCTTAACATCCAAATTTGGAAGGTTAAGATGTCATTGTACCTCAAAGCCTTAGGCATTCATGTATTGCTTGCCACTACTAATAATGCATATTCTTTAGATGGTAAGAATTTTGAGGCTAATACAAAAGCCCTTCATGCTATCAAGTCAACCCTAAATGATGATTATTTATCTAGGGTTTCTAATGTTGAATCGGCTTTTGTAGTATGGAACATCATCACCTCCCTCGGCGAAAAAGATCTATACTATGCGGGGAGTGACTCGGATGTTGGAAGCGACACCTCCAACAAGTGCTACATGGTCCAAGGGGATAACCCCCTTGAGGTAAATTCCGAATCCGATGATGATGACATGTCATATGATGAGCTCACTTCATTTTGTCAAACTATTCTTGAAAAATATGACATGCTTAAAAAGGAAAATAAAAATTTGAAAAAGAATATTGCTTGCATGCATGTAGAACAAGACTCTTTTAAATCTAACATTGCATGTTTAGAAAAAGATAACAATAATTTGAAAAAGAATTTTGATGCCATGCTTAATGAAAAAGATTCTTTAGAAAATAAAATGGCATGCTTAGAAAAAGAAAATAAAGATTTGAAAAATGAGAATGTTTCCTTGCTTGCAAAATTGAATGATTTATGTGAAGGGAACACTACTTTGAAAAATAAAATTGATTTGGTGGAAAAACAAAGAGAAAGTGTTTTTCAAGAAAATAAATCTTTAAAAAGAAAAATTTGTGAAAAAGAAAAAGATTTTGTTTCACAAAAGAAAAAAAAATGATTCTATATCTCACCATGCTTTACATGCCACAACTAATGAGATTAAGAATTTGAAAAATAAAATGGATGGTTTGAGTTCAACTTTGAACTCATGTGCATTTAATCATACTAAATTGGAGTCTTTGTTTTCAAAGAAACAAACTCCATCTATTCATGCACATCATCATGCTTATGTTGCACAACATGGTCACACTCCTACACATAAGCATACTAAGGTGTACATATGTACACATTGTGGCCGCAAAGGCCATTTAGCAAAGTTTTGTTATGATAATATTAATTCTCTAAATTTTGCTAATTATAAAAGATTTTGGGTTCCTTACAAGTCTAACCCCAAAGGATCCAAGAAAATTTGGGTACCAAAACCCCCACCTTTTGCTTTTGATGTAGGTGAGGGCTCTCACAAAACGTGAGAGAATTGGTGCCTTGGTAGTGGATGCAATGGACTTGATGGACATACATTTGGACGCATCGCTATCAAGGAGCTTTGGTGGGACAACCACCATGATTTGAGCTTTAGAGTTGGTAACACTCTCTAAACTCCTACTTTTATTTTCATGCTTTTAATTTCATATATCATATAGCATGTTCATGTTTTTATGATTTATCGTGCCTCATGTGGTATTTACATGTTTAAATGTAGATTTTGTCAAACTTGCATGTATACATATACAAATAGTGAATTACAATTGATTCATATATAATTGAACTTCATGCTCATTTGTATCCACTATATGCATATGTATAGGCTAGTTTTGATGATTCTCTTTTATCCATGTTTTGCCTTATTTTTATGCTTTACTTCATGTATACGTATTTTTAATTCAATTCTAATAAATATACATGTATACCCGTGAGTCTCTTGCCTTCATGCAAACATATTTAATCGACTCTTTTAGATTTGGGATATGTATGTGTATTGTTAGGATTGGATTAATCATACATATACCATGAAGACTAGTGTTTTGATTAAAAATGATTTTTCGTATTTTTGTTAAAAATGTGATTTTTGATCTCCTTGAGCTTCATTGACTATTTTCATAAAAATGCTATTTACATGATCGTTTAACACTCACACTTTTGTTAAAATCATTTTTTGAGCTTTATAGACCATGAGTGCTTAAATTTTTATGTATCTAGTTATGTTTATGAAAAACATAAGATTTGACATATTTGAAGGATCTTTAACTAGTTTTTCAAAAACAATTTATACTAGTTATTTGTTCTTCAAATAATTTTTTTTTGGGATTTACATATGATTCTATTTTTCTCAAATTTTGATGCTTCATGTATTGAATATTAGTTTATATGTTCGTTTTATCAACACTAGGATTTATACTTATACATATCGTGGGCCACAAATAAATCTATTTATATTTGTGCTTGAATGCTTATTTGAACCCATGAAATGTGCTTGTATTGCTTGGTTTTGATGATACATACATCTTTAAACTTGTATTCCCACTTTTGGATTTGATTTATGATCATGTGTTTTTCATTTCATGTATATGTGTATTTTGCCAAACTTTAAGATATACATGTATACCTCTTGAGTCATTTGCCTTTAATGCAAATATATTTATATGGACTCAATTGTATTTAAGAGATATGTATGTATGCTTATTGTGTTGTCAAAACATACATATATCTTGAAATATAAATTTGTTTTTAATAAAAAATGTGTGATGATTTAAAGGAATATTGAGATTTATTGACATTACTTTTTGCTTTATTCCTTGCTTGAAGGATTTCGTACTAGTTTTAAAATATTTTCATATTAACTAGTGCAATCTCTTCATATGATAGAGTATATGATATGCTTACTCGGCAATTGGTATCATTGGGTACTTTCAATTGGTATCAATATGATTTCTATATACTCATATTTTGATTATATGTATGTGTGCCTTCAAATTCAAATTATATCAATTTTTATTGGTATTATCTTTTCATATATATATGTGATCTATTTGCTAAGCTTAATTTAACTTTCCATTGTTCTTAAAGCTTATGCAATATGCTTTCAAGATTTGATATCAAAATATAAAAAAATGTTGATTTGATATCTCAAAATGTGGTTTATTAAGTAAGTTCAAAAATTTTAAAGAAAAATTCAAAATGTTTGATTTGTATTTCCTATATGCAAGGAGAGCTTAACATCTCTCTTACATATGGATTCATGTTGAGTATATTATAAATTGAGGAGTTTGACAACTCTTCTTTATATGATATACGTGTGTAGGGGGAGCTTCACATCTCCTCTTATGCATTACATAATATGTGTTATGTGAGTTAGGGCTTGTCATCCCTTCTTCATGTAATGCATATGTGTAGGGAAGCTAACTTAGCGTCTTCCTCTTCATGAATGTATATCGCATATAAATCTTTATTGATTGATTTGTATTACCCCTTCTTGATCTTTTTGTTTTTGACAAAAAGGGGGAGAAAAATTTGTTTGATTTGATTTTACTTTGAACCCTTTGTTGATGATTGACAAAAAGGGGAGAAGTATTTGAGTATATATACATGTTTTCATTGCTTAAGGGGGAGTAGTATTTGTCTTCCTTGTTATTTATGCATATATGTTTTGTTTTGCAAATAGGAGAAAAAGATTTATTTTGTTTCATCTCCATCATTTGCATACATATTCATGAGCTTCATTGTCATATATTATTATTTATTTGGTATGCATGAGTTAAGGGGGAGCTTCCTTGAAGCTTTACTTTAATCCATGCATATATAACTCCATGAGTTTTGTCATCATCAAAAAGGGGGAGATTGTTGGCCCAAAGGCCTATCACCCTAGTTTTGATGATGATCAACTCATGAAGTTATGTTTACTAATGATCTTGTGTTTAATTAGTGACAGATTCATTATCAAGATCTTAGTAGGTGCATAGCTCAACAAAGGACAAAATATCAATATTTGGAGCTAGCACGGTGTGATCCAAGGAGCTTTTGGATCAAGCTTGGACCAAGTCAAGAAGATGAGAAGCCTTCAAGTGAAGACTTCAAGAAGATGAAGACTTGTGTCTAGGTATAAAATTTTATTTTTGTTTTAGTTAAAAATGTAAAGGATAGATAGTGGTGGATTGCTCAAGTATACCATGCACACACACTCTTGATTTAGAATTGTTTTCATAAAAGATTTTGTAGTTAGAAAAGATTTTTCTTTGTGACAAAATACTATTTGGATTTTGGTATTTTCATATATACATATCTTTTATCCAAAACCTAATTTAGAGCTTTATGACAAAAACATAGATATTACATTATGATTGTGTAGTGAATTATATCCATACACACTATGCTTTAAAATGAAATCAAATATCTTGTTTTTATATTTTGTGAAGTTATGAAAACCAAGTTTGAAAAATACATGTTTTGATTTTTGATAAAATTTGCAAGACGCTGAAATGATATGAATATGTTGATATATGTCTTGAAATTTTTTGTCACAAGTTTGGTTTTCAATATAGAATGATTAAAACAAGTTTATGGAATTTTTATAAGTGTTAAAAGATTTTAAAATATTTTTAAACCAGTTTTCCAGACCTGGAACTGGCTGACAGTCTAGCCGGTCGACCGAGCGGTCGACCGCACCATGGCCGGTCGACCCACGGTCGACCGACGTGCACAGACTTGTGCGTGTCTGTCAGCACAGTGGTCCGGTCGACCGGACGGTCGACCGCTGCAGAGAGTTCTGCTCTCTGGATTTCTGGGTCGACCGGGCGGTCGACCGGAGGCTCCAACGGTCGGATTTTCGACCGTTGGCGGTCGACCGGGCGGTCGACCGGCAGCTCTGACAGACCCCAACGGTCATATTTTTCTGACCTCTATAAAAGGGGTTTGGTCATTGTTTTTATACAAGATTTTAGAGACTCTTAGAGCTAGTTTTTCCCAGACTTTTAGAAGAGTTTTCTCCACAAAATAGAGAGCAAATATTTCCTATCTAAAGGGAAGTTTTTATAAAGAGTGTTAAAAGAAAGTCTTTGAGTTTTTCTTCCACCTTTCACATCTTGATTTTCTCACACCACACTTGAGCAACCATTGATTATACATCCTATAGGTGTGTTGTAGTGAGAGTGCTTTAGGTGATCAAAGTGTTGTGATCACCAAAGATCTTTTCTTTGTACTTTGAGGAGACGGGCAAGTGTGCTCGTCGGTGTTTTGAGTTCGGGTGCGGACTCGGTTGTTTGAGGTGCGGCCTCGGCGAGCCGGTGGGCTTGCGGTGTGTACAGGACTAGGGAGTCCGAGGGCTTGTAGGTGTTGCGGCACCGAGGAGAGATCCATTGGGATCTTGCATAGTGGAAATCCTTCGTGTGTCGAAGGCGGGGATGTAGAGCAAGTGTGCTCGAACCTCAAAACAAACCATTTGTGTTTGCGATTGCTTACTCTATCTCTCTCTCTCTCTCTTTGTCTCTTTTGTATCTTGCATTCAATAATTGTCTTTATCATTTACATGCTTGATATATTCCCTTGTGCTCATAATTGCTATACTTGCTTGGGATTGTTGTTAACAGTAGTATTCAACCAAGAGAGCCAACGCGGCACCTCGACCCATTCAAGGGGAATCTAGAGGAGCTTGTCCAGAGCCCTGCAAAGGGAATTCGGCAACATTCTTGAGTTATATATAAGTGTTTAATTAAAAGAAGATTTAATTTGGTCATATTTGTTATAGCTTCCGCATTATTTGCATAATTTACCATTAAGTGACCATTAGATTAGCCATCACCTATTCACCCCCCCTCTAGGTGATTTACATTCTTGTATATGAGAGTGTTTGTTTGTGATCAAGAAGTGATCACAAAGTGTTCCACTTTGTCTTAAGAAGAAGTTGGAGGTTGCGACCTCGGTGAACTTGCAGGTTCGTGTTGTGTGTTGTTCGTGCGGGAACAAATGAGGGACTTGCGAGTCCATGAGTTCTTGAGGGAGCTCGTTGCAGTTTTTACGGCACCGAGTGATCTTGCGGGATCGTTTGTAGTGGAAAACCTTCATAATGGTGAAAGCGAGGACGTAGAGCAAGTGGCTTGAATCTCGAAACAAATCTTTCGTTTTTAAGATTGCTTATCTCTCTCTCAACTCACTTGTGTTTATATCTTACATACTCATAATTGTCCATATCTCTATAAGCTTGATATTACTTGTACTCAATATATATACCTGCTTGGGTTGTTTGATATCTTGCATTGTTATTATTGCTTATTCTTTACATGCTTGATATTGTGTTTGTGCTCACACTAGTATTTAACCAAGAGAGGTATAGTTGCACCTTAACTTTTAATCTAGAGGAATCTTGAGGAGAACTTCAGAGCCCTTTACCGGGAATTCGACTTCACTTTTTGGTTATACATTGTGAGATAGTTTTAGTTTGCATAATAGTTTTTAATTCCGTATTGTTTGGAATTAGATTAGCATATCACCTATTCACCCCTCTCTAGGTGAACTACAAGTGGTATCAGAGCTTGGTGCTCTTGATTTGGGTCTAACAACCTAGAATTAAAGATACCATTTTTGCTAATCACAATATTTGTGCACACACATGGATTTCATTGCACCTCCTATATTTGATATTCTTAGCTTACAAACTTGAAAAGTTGAGATGTATATATACCTCAAAGCCTTAGGTATTCATGTCTATCTTGCCACTATTAAAGAATCCTATTTTGTAAATGGCAAATATCATGAGGCTAATGCAAAAACCCTTCATGTTTTAAAGTTAACCCTAAATAATGATTATTTATTTAGAGTTTCTAACATTGATTCAGTTTTTGTAGTTTGAAACACTCTCATCTCTCATGGGAAATAAACACAAATTGATAAGGAGAGTGACTCAGATGAAGGAAGTGACCCTTCCAACATGTGCTACATGGTCCAAGGGGATGACCCCCTTGAGGTAAACTCTGATTCCAAGTTTGATGAAGATGTTGATATGTCTTATGACGAGCTTGCATTGCTTTGTCATAAACTTCTTAAAAAATATGATTTATTGAAGAAAGAAAATGATTTCGTTCTAAAAGAAAATGAAACTTTGTTGAATGAAAATGATGTTTTGAAAAAGAAGAATGTTTCCTTGTCTTCAAAATTAGATGTTATTTTTGAAGGAAACAATTCATTGAAAAATAAATTTGAAATTATTTTAAAAGAGAATGAATTCTTGAAAAATCAAGTTGTTTTGATTTCTAAAGAAAAAGATATTACTTAAATAAAAATGAGTCTTTGAAAAAGAAAATTATTTTAAAAGAAAAAAAGATTTCTATTTCTAAAAAGAAAAATGATTTTAATTCTCATTCTTGCCATGTTTCTCATGTTAATAATGTTGCATCCTCTTTTGATAAAAATGAGATTCATGTTTTGAAAAATAGAATTGGTTGTTTGAGCTCAACTTTAAGCAATTGTGCATTTAATCATAATAGATTGGAATTTATATTTCACAAGAAACAAGTTCCACACATTCATGCATATACCCCACGACATACACCACATGCACACCATATTCACACCCATGATCACATGTATGCTAGAGTGTACACATGTACACATTGTGGATGCAAAGACCATCTTACAGAATTTTATTTTGATTGATTAAATACTTTAAATTTTGCAAATAAGAATATTTGGGTTCCCTCTACCTCTAACCCGCGTAGACCCGAAAAGATATGGGTATCAAAATCTCCACCATTTATTTTTGATGTAGGTGTATGCTCTTACAAAATGTGAAAGGATTGGTGCTTGGGTAGTAGATGCAATCGAAGCTTGACGGACACATCATGGATGCATCGCTATCAAGGAGTTTTGGTCGGAGGACCACCTTGTTTTGGAGAAATGAATTGGCTACATCAGTATTGGTAACCATTTCATCCTTAACTTTTAAAATATTTTAGATGATTATATGCTAGTGTAAGTAACCTTGACTCTATCATATGTTGTTTTGTGCTTATAGATGAGTTGATTGGTTGCCTAACTATGCATGTATTTTTAAAAATCATTGTTTATATTTTCAAGTGAACTTACATGCCGAATTTTTTAATTCATGTTTTTATATGCTTTAGATAAAACATATTTTGATTTAAATACTTATATCATATGTTTATATGCAAATTGATCGTACACATATTTGCATCTTTTCATTACACTCCTACATTTATCGTGTAATAAATCTGCTAATTTTCTTATCTTAAATATCTATTTTGCAGAAGATAATAATGAAGAGAAAGAGGATTAAACCAAATAAATATCAATTAAAATCAGATTTAATTGGATCTATTTGGTTAGCTGAGGATGATCCCAGATCTAGTTAGAACAAATCAAGAATTGGGGGAAATATTCAGCTGAAGATCAGAGCAAATCAGAAAGATAACACCAAATGGAAACCGGTAAAATTCAGATTTCTATAAATCCATTTTGGTTAGCTAAAGATCAACCGAGGATAATATCAAATACAGAGAAGATCAATGGATGGGATGAAGCAAGTTTGACTCAGATTCTGACTGGATACATTTTAATATTTGAATCATAACTTTCGCTACCAAATCTCAAATCTGATGATTCAAGTTGATCAAGAAATAAGATTTAAAGGGCTACAACTCTTATGTTGATCACTGTTTCAAATTCTATCATTTGTTAAGCAATATTCAGCAATCAACACTCCATCAAGCTACATAATAGAATTCTGGATAAATCCAGTTTGGAGATAAGGGGAAGATTGAAATTCAAAAATAGCCAACTCTTCCTATCCCCCTACACTCTCCCTTATCATTATTTTTCCTATAAATACATGTATTCATTGAGAGATGAGAGGACACCAGAGGGCTGAAAAGCTAGAAAAAGAAAGTTTTGAGCATTGTAATGCGAGATTGGAGAGGTCAAGAGCTTTGTATTTGATGCTTATGGAATAAAATTCAGAATTCTTCTTCACGATCTTGCGGCGTTCAGTCTAAGTTTTTCTTTAATTTTCTTTTTATTTTTTTGCTATTCTTTTCTTTCATATTTGATTCCATGAAGTCATCTCTTTTCTTTTATTAACTTCTTTTGTTTCAGTATCGCTTGGAGGAGAGAGACAACAAGGAGACGATAAGAAATAAGTTCACTGGTTCATCTTCCTCTTCCCTTCGTACCAATCTTTTAATTTCTTTTTTTCTTATTTTGGGTATTCAAATCTTCGCAAAAAGGTTAGTATTTCTTTCTTCTTTTGTTTTCTTCATATTTTTATTTTTCTTTTGCTTTCTTCTTCAAGATCTTTATTTATTTATTTATTTATTTTTAAAAAAACAAAATTTCAACCTTCATCCAAGGGATTTCTCAACTAGAATAAGATAAAAGTGAGATTTTTAATAACTAAAATTTCAAGAACAAGTCTCTATGGATTCGATCCTATACTTGCCACTACACACTTTGCCAAAAAGATTTTAGTAAGTTTAGGTTTTATAACTTTTATGTGATTCAACAACGATGGAGTTTTTCATGAACTTCGAATCGCGAACAGTTTTTGGCGACGTTGCCGAGGACTTTTGAAAATTTTTGGTTTTGAAAAAATCAACATCTAATCCTTTTCTAGTTTAAAATTTAAAAAAAAATTTTAAAAATTTTAAAAAAATTATTAAAAAAATTATCAAAAATTAAAAAAATTAAAAATTCTTTTCATTAATTTTCTTTTCATCCCTAAGATTTAATTTCAAATTTTCTTTTGCAGGGATATTGCATGAACAAAAGAAGACTTGCACAACAAGAAGAAGCTTGCTTGCTTATGACATATTGCTTTGCTAAAATAAAAATAAATAAAAACTTGCTTGCTTCAGAGTCGCCGGAAAGGTTAGTATTTTCTAACTCTACCCACGAACCTCTTGTCAGTGGAGTTTTGAAGGTGCTTATTGATTGAATTTTGTATTGCATTAGTGCATACTTGCATAAAAAGATCTTAAGAGCTGTCCCCCCTCACATAAGGTCAGGATTTCATCACCCGTTGCTTGGCTCAAAAATCACAACCACATATAAGTTTTTTCCCAAGCTTGAACTAATTTAAAATCAATTAGAACTCAGCCACTAGGATTTCGAGCTCATTAAGTGGAACTATTTTGGGAAGACTCCGATGAACACTTTCAAGCTCGCGAAAGAGGGCTTTCTTATCTAGAAAGGGTGACTTAGCCATTGCAGCGGTGCCTGGCCTGGAAGAAGGATTGAGGAACTTTCCTGTCTAAGAAAGGGTGGCTGAATTTAGTAAGTGCCCAGCCTGGGGGGAGAGCCGAATCGCTTGTTTGACGGGTTTAACCGGTAAACCCACTATCCTTCCAACCCAGTTAGGAGCTGTCTAATTAGGGAGAATTCTATTCTCTTAAGATTAGTGGAAGAAAAATCTGATTACCTTTAAATTAAATTCAAGATAAAAGAAAACACTTGATTGCAATTGATTGGTTGAGTCATCTTGTGTGTAATCTTATCTAGGATTTAGAAAATCCTTCATCAGGGCAGTACCCTGGTTCATGCGAAAGTGGGTTCGTATTAAGGGTTGATTAGAATCCATTATTGTTTCTGACCCTACTGCAACAATGGGTGACACTAATGAAATCAAACAAATGACCTTAAAGGATTACATGTATCCTACAAGGTCCAGCCAACCTTCCTGTATCACCTTGCCAGCCATTACGGCAAATTTTCAGATTAAATCCGGGATGATACAGATGCTTCCAGTCTATCGGGGATTGGCTAATGCGAACCTATATCAACACATTAGGGAATTTGAGGGTATTTGTGGGACCATGAAGTATCATCAAATGACAGAAGAATCCCTAAAACTTAGGTTATTCCCATTTTCTCTAAAAGAAAGAGCCAAATCTTGGCTTCTTTCTCTCCAACCGGGTTCAATTTCTACTTAGGTAGGATTAGCCGAAGCCTTATATAGGAAGTTCTATTCTAAGCAGAAAACTGCTACCATACGTCAAGCCCTCAACACCTTCCATCAACTACAAGGGGAGACATTCTTCACATATTTTGAAAGATTCAAGGATCTTTTACTTGAGTGTCCCCATCACGGATTTGAAAAGATCCGTTTGATTCAAATCCTTTACGAAGGGTTAGACTACTCGAATAAGACCATGATTGAATCCCTTTGCAATGGAACATTCACGAGCAAAAAAACCGATGATGCATGGCAATTCTTTGAAGAGGTAGCAGAAAATTCTCTAGAATGGGAGCCTATTAGTGTTGATAATAAGCAACTTACCACCTCAACTGCCACTAACAAGGGTGGTATATATAAAGTCAACCCTAATTTTGAGAGTGATGCCCAATTGACATCAGTAGTACGAAGACTTGAAGCATTAGAATTGAGCAAGGGAGCACAATCTTCAGCTCCCGAAACATCCAAGCCAGTGGTGTCTCCCATTTCTGTCCTTTGTGAAAGCCAAGACCACTTGGTTGAACAATGCCCCGGGTTGCCAATTATCAAAGCGGAGCAAGCAAATGTACTCAATACATTTCGCAAGCCCAATCCCAACAACAACCCATTTAGTAAAACATACAATCCGGGATGGCGGAATCATCCCAACCTTTCATGGAAGTCTCCTCAAGGACAAGGATATGGTGGATCATCATCATTTCAAGGACCATCTTCTAATAATCAATTTCACAAGGGAAATCAATTCAATACAACACCATCTGTTCCTCCATATGTGATTGCTAAAATAAAGAAACAACCAATGAGTTTAAGAATGTACCGTGTAGCTTGTGGCTAACGGGTCGTGTCCACAAGGAGGGATGCGATGGAAGCTTTTCGATGAGTCATTTTAAAAACAAGGAATTTGTGTTCGTTTTTTAGGAAAAAGAGAATGTAAGGAAAAGAGATGAAAAAGAGAAATTTCAATTTTCAGAAAAGGATTTGGAGGAGGTGATTTTTAAAAAGCTTTAAGAGTTGTGATGTTGTTTTATAATAAGAAATCAAATCTGGACTTACTATCTTCCTACTCAATTGTTCATTCTTCTCTTAAAGTATTAAGTCCCTCAAGTTATCAGTTGCAAAACTTAAAGTTGCTTTTTTTTAGAAAGCTTTAAGTAAAGCACATAAGATGCAGAAGGTTTGAGTCCTTTTTCTTCAAGAAAGAGTTGGAATCGGATATTAAAACATAAAGCGCGAAGAAGCAAGAATGAATTAAAAATGATTCACAAGAAGTTCAAGAAAGAATGGTGAATTCAACTATCCATCCCCATCCTCATGTGCCTTCAAGAACACTTTCAAAAAGAAAGGCTTTTAAGGGAGGCATGCATATGAGTCATCGGGTCTTTTTCTTTTAAAAACAGAAGAGAAGAAAACAAGAGAGAGTCGATAGCTAGCCTAGAAAAAGTGTTTAGTTACTCATGGAAAGCGAAGAAAACAACGACATAATATAAAGCATACCGTACTGCAAGTGAAAGAGAAATCGGCCCGACTTTTGTATTGCTGTCACTTCAACCTTCAAGTACAAACTCTCAGTCCTCTCTCTCACAAGTTTTTGAAACTGGACTACAACTTAAAAAGTAAGATTACAACTTTCTTTCTAGCTAACAATGAACCTAGATCCTAAGAAAATAAGTGCAAAATTTAATCCTAGTCTTCGCTGCCTTTTTCCTTGCTGAAAGAGGTATTTATAGCCAAAACCTAGAAGATAGGATCCCGGGAACGTTGGGGGAGCAAACGCTCCCCCAACAACAATTAGTTGGCCGCGGAAACGCGGCTTGGGCCGCGTTTCCGCGGCCCTGGTGTGGCCAGGTGGCCACACCAAGAGGGGGCAGCTTCCTGATTTCCTGTTTAGCTCGCATCTCCTGCCGGTTTTCTTGTTGCTGCTTCAACCGCTGACTGAATCGGCTTTTGATTTTCTGACTTTGATTCCTCGATTCAAGGAGGGTTTTTCTCAACCCCTTGATATGGCAAGATATAGCCCAGATTTCTTCACTTCGAATTTATTCTGAATTAATTCAGAATAAAGTGGGCTTTTGGGCTTGTTCTTCTTTTATTCCTTTAAGCATTTGGGCCTACATTTAGCAAAGAAAAAAGACACTTATTAATATCATTTATTAACAAACAAGTGTGGTAAAGTGACAACATAAATTAAATGTCTGTGACAAATCACACCCCCACACTTATCTTTTGCTCGCCCTCGAGCAAAACATTAGTCTAACTTTAATCAATTATTAGACCACTTTCGCAGGTCACTCGATTGCACTGAGCATGTGCAATAAGCCGTTAAACCTCTAGGTCACCCCTAGAGGACGAGTTTTGTCTCGTGAGAATTTTCAGCGGATTACACCCACAAAATCCAAAAAAGAAGAGAAAAGGTTAGTATTTTCGAAAAGTAAATTTTTTTTTATTTTGAAGGAGAAAATATTTGAAGTATATTTGTGAGATCTTAAGTAATCTATAAGTTATAGGAATATCAAATTTTTCATTCCTAAACTTAGTCTCCATTCAAAAACATGTCATCAATTAAAGTCAGGAGTCAAATTGTACTTCTCATCTAGTCTATTAATTTACCCTGATTCGTATGCACCATCGTGACTGTGAAGTTTACTAAGGGTTCTTCAACATTAACTCCTATGCCTCATATTTATTTATTTATTTATATATATATATATATTTTGAACTTTTATTCCTCAATTTCATTAGGCTTTCTAATCTGCCCATGTAACGAGCTTTCAGTCGGTGATACCCAAACCAGACGGTTTTAGGGCACCAGGTGAGAAAACACCCCTAATGACCTAAACACCCGAGCAGATAAGGCCACGAAACCAAGGTTTTTATTTATACTATGTAACCCTTTTAGGCGTGAATACTTATGCTTCATGAGGCATAAATACCCAGCTTAATCAGAGGATACACATTATTTATACGAGGTACCCTTTTAGGCGTGAATACTTATGCTTCATGAGGCATAAATACCCAGCTTAATCAGAGAATACTTTTTTTTTCTTTTCAAACTTGTCTAATTATCTTTTGCATAAATACTTAGGCTTGCTTAGGCCAAAGCACCTAACTACTCAATAATTAGACTTGTTTTTTTTTATAAGGCATAAGAGTCTCTGTTTTCAAACCCTAAGTGTGTAAGTGTATTTTGTGTGCATATGTCATTAAGGTAAATATCAAGACTAAATTACTTTCCCAAATTTCTTCCTGACCCTAAAAATTAAACAAGTTATTTTATTTCGACCAAGTGTAAGAAATCCTAATTATGATTCTCCTATTCCTTAAAATTGACTTAAATTCTTACAAAAAATATATCAAAATATTGTCTACCCTTTATTCTATTTTATTTTTATATATATCCATTTTTTTCTTTTTTTTTTCAGCCATGTTAGAACCCTCCCCCACACTTATCTCATGCATTGTCCCCAATGTATGAAAGAAATGTATAAGTGCATGAAATAAAATGGAAAGGAGGAAAGTTACCGATACACAGGGTCAAAAAGACCCATTACCGTTTCATCTACCGGCACCGATTCCAAGAAAGGTTTAAGGCGTTGACCATTTACCTTAAAGTCATTTCCATTCTTGGGGTCACTGATCTCAACTGCACCATGTGGAAACACGGTTTTTACAACGAATGGCCCAGTCCATCGTGATTTCAATTTTCTGGGAAAAGATGAAGCCTAGAATTATAGAGTAAGACTTTTTGACCAGGGACAAAGGTTTTTCGTATGATGTGCTTGTCATGAAAAATCTTCACTCTATCTTTAGTGATCCTAGCATTTTCATAGGCCTCATTTCTCAATTCCTCCAATTCGGAAATTTGTAATTTCTGAAGGTCACCGGCCTTAGTCAAATCGAAATTCAACTGCTTGATTGCCCATAAGGCTCGGTGCTCTAACTCAACGGGCAAGTGACAAGGTTTGCCATAGACTAACCTATAGGGAGACATTCCTAAAATCGTCTTGAAAGCGGTCCTGTAGGCCCATAGAGCATCTACAAGTTTTAAGGACCAATCTTTTCGGTTTTGGTTCACAGTTTTCTCCAATATAAGTTTGACTTGTCTATTTGAAACCTCAACTTGCCCACTAGTTTGAGGATGATATGGTGTGGACAACTTGTGAGTTATGGCATACTTTCGCATAAGGGCTTCAAAAGATCTATTGCAAAAGTGGGTGCCATTATCACTAATGATAGCACGAGGGGTTCCGAAGCGGGAAAAAATGTTCTCTCTCAAAAACTTTATGACAACTTTGTTATCATTAGTTTTACAAGGAATGGCTTCTACCCACTTGGACACGTAGTCCACAGCAACCAATATGT
Source organism: Agave tequilana (assembly GCA_038442645.1). Classification (NCBI taxonomy): domain Eukaryota; kingdom Viridiplantae; phylum Streptophyta; class Magnoliopsida; order Asparagales; family Asparagaceae; genus Agave; species Agave tequilana. The sequence continues at coordinate 183,464 of JAVJIF010003237.1, read as the reverse complement.
ATTGGTTCCCAAATGAGTTAGGAAATGGACCCATAAAGTCGATGCCCCAAACATCAAAGAGTTCTATTTCTAGAATTGGGTTGAGGGGCATCATATTTCGATGTGAGATCCTACCTACCATCTAGCATCTAGGGCACGTCTTGCAATATTCATAGGCATCCTTGAACAGAGTGGGCCAATAAAACCCACTTTGTAGCACCTTTTCAGCAGTCTTGCGGGGACCAAAGTGTCCACCGCATGCAAGTTCGTGACAAAAGGACAGAACACTCCTAACCTCCTCATCGGGAATGCATCTCCTAATGATTTGGTCAGAACAGTATTTGAAAAGATATGGTTCCTCCCAAAAGAAATACCGGACTTGGGATAAGAATCGGTAAACGTCATTTTTGGACCAATGAGACGGAGTTTGGTTTGTGACTAAGTAGTTCACTATATCAGCAAACCAAGGTTCCCTAGAGATAGCTAAGAGATGTTCATCAGGAAAATCCTCATTGATGGGTAATTCGTTGCATGGAGAATTGGGAATTCGTGAGAGGTGGTCAGCAACGACATTTTCTACGCCTTTCTTATCTCGAATTTCGAGATCGAATTCTTGAAGAAGGAGAATCCAACGAATGAGTCGGGCCTTGGCATCCTTCTTCATCATGAGGTACCTAAGCGCAGAATGATCGGTGAAAACGGTGATTTGGACCCTAGTAGGTAGGGACGAAACTTCTCTAAGGCAGACACTACTGCCAAGAATTCCTTCTCGGTCGTAGTGTAGTTCAGTTGAGCGTCATTGAGAGTCCTACTAGAGTAGTAGATCACATGCTGCTTGTTATCAATACGTTGTCCTAGGACAGCGCCTATGGCAAAATCAGAAGCATCGCACATAATCTCAAACGGCTTAGACCAATCCGGTGCAGATATGATTGGTGCAGAAATCAGCTCTCTCTTAAGCTTCTCCCAAGAATTTATGCATTCAGCATTGAAAGTGAAAGACACATCCTTAGCTAACAGATTAGTCAAGGGACTAGCAATTTTGCTAAAATCCTTGATAAATCTCCGGTAGAATCCAGCGTGTCCTAAGAAGGATCTAATGTCCTTAACGCATTTGGGCATGGGAAGCTTAGCAATAACCTCGATTTTGGTTCTATCCACTTCAATTCCTTTCTTGGATATTTCATGACCCAAGACAATTTCATATTTCACCATGAAGTGGCATTTCTCCCAGTTCAGTGTTAAATGTTTCTCAACACAATGTTGGAGGACGAGTTCTAGATGGTGGAGACATTGAGTGAATGAATCTCCGTAGATGGAGAAATCATCCATGAAGATTTCTAAGAAGCGCTCTACCATATCAGAGAAAAGACTCAACATGCAACGTTGAAACGTTGCTGGGGCATTGCATAAGCCGAATGGCATTCGACGATAAGCAAATGTCCCAAATGGACATGTGAACGTAGTCTTCTCTTGGTCCTCAAGAGCGATAGGGATCTGGTTATAGCCCGAGTAACCGTCCAAGAAGCAGTAGTACTCGTGACCCGCCAAACGTTCAAGCATCTGATCAATGAAGGGAAGTGGAAAATGGTCCTTACGAGTTGCAGCATTCAGTTTCCTATAGTCAATGCAAACTCGAATCTTAGTGGGAAGTCGAGTTTGAACCAACTCTTTGTTCTCGTTTTCCACTACGGTGAAACCAGATTTCTTTGGGACCGCGTGGACAGGACTGACCCATTGGCTATCCGAAATGGGATAAATTATCCCATTGTCTAAGAGTTTTATGATTTCAGCATGAACAGCCTCTTGCATTATAGGGTTTAACCTACGCTGCGGGTCTCTCTTGGGTGTGGCGTCTTCATTGAGATGGATGCGGTGTTGAACGATAGTTGGACTTAATCCCTTAATATCAGTCATAGTCCACCCGATGGCTTCCTTATGTTTTCTTAGAATATCTTTCAAATCTTTTTCTTCCCCGTCATTTAAATGAGAGGTAATGATGACGGGAAAGGTCTCTTGTTCGCCTAGATAGGCGTACTTGAGATGCGTAGGAAGGGCTTTCAATTTTAAGGAAGTGGCAGGCTCACTAGAAGGACTAGTCAAATCTGTTGGCTCCATTGTAGGTGAAATTGGGTTTGAAGCCCAATTCACGGCAGAATCTACCACCTGATCGAGATTAAAGTCATCAGACTCTAACTCGAAGTTAATCTCCATTTCTGATTCCAATTCTTCCCCGTGTTCACTTGTCAAGTTCTCAATTTGGTTTACTTCAAAAGTTTGGTCCTCGATGTCACGGGGTTGTTTTCCTAGATGGAAGACATTGACTTCTCTAGTCATGTCTCCAAAGGTTAACCTCATAGACCCATTCCTGCAATTGATGATGGCATTAGCAGTGGCTAGGAATGGTCGACCTAGGATGACCGAAGTTTGAGCCCTACGATTGGAGTTGGACACAGGTTGTGTCTCCAAAACTATGAAATTGACAGGGTATATGAACTCTCCTACCCGGATCAGGACATCGTTAATTTCCCCTTTTGGAACTTTAACAGAACGGTCAGCCAGTTGGATGGTGACTCGAGTTGGACTAAGGTCACCCAACCCGAGTTGTTGATAAACAGAGAATGGAAGCAAGTTGATACTTGCTCCCAAGTCAAGAAGTGCACGACTAATCTCGGCTTGTCCTATTGTGTAGGCAATGGTGGGGCTACCTGGATCTTTGTACTTGACAGGAATAGGACCCAAAAATAGCTCACTAATATTAGTGGCTACGAAGTCCTTCTTTGGCACATTAGTCTTTCTCTTCTTGGTGCACATGTCCTTAAGAAACTTAGCATAGGAAGGAACTTGTTGGATGGCATCAAGAAGTGGCACATTTATATTCACTTGATTAAACATCTCGATTATCTTGTCCATGTGCGGGTTTTGTGAAAATCACCTAGAGGGGGGGTGAATAGGTGATGATGCTAATCAATGGGCAATTTAAAAATTTAAAGCTACAACAATCACCAATCAAGTATCACAAGATGAATGCAAGCAATTAAGTATGACAAAGAATATGATGAGCAATTAATAAGTGCAAGCAAAGTAGAGTAAGGAGTGTAAGAACAAGAAAAGTAAACCAATCGCAAACACAAGGATATGTTATCGAGGTTCGAGCACCTAGCTCTACTCCCCGCCTTCCCCAGAAGGATTCTGACCACATCCACTATCACAAAGATCTCAAATACAATGGAGTACCCAACTCCTACAATCTCAAGTACAAGTAATTTCCTTGGTAGTCAAAAGACCACAAACTCTCTCTTTCAAATATCTCTTCCCTTACAAAGGTCCTTAGAGAATATTGAGTAGGAATGAAGCTCTTGTTGTAAGTGAAGAAAGAAAATTAAATCAGAGAGTATTTGAAAACCCTTCAGAAAATTAGTGAGAAATTCAGCACAAAAATCAAGAAACAAGTCTCTTTTGAAAGCCTTAAACTTTTGAATTTTCTAGCAAATAATTGTTGTAACAAATCTCTCCCTAAACACCCCTATTTATAGGAGAGGGCTAGGGTTTAGGGATAAAACATAATTACTGATGTTTAGGAGGTAATTAGATCAAAATATATCCTTAAATGAATTTTTAAACACAAAAGACAAAAATAAACAGCTCACTTAAAATCTGCCCGTTACTGTTCAACGGACACATCGGTCGACTGGGCCGGTCGACCGGTAGTTCAAAAATTCGACCGTTATAGGCTAGCGGTCGACCGACCCGGTCGACTGAGAAAACCTGTGAGCAAAAACAATATCTCGGTCGACCGCCCCGGTCGACTGGCAGACATGCACACTGATACGTGCATCTGCCAGAACCTCGGTCGACTGGTCCGGTCGACCGGACCAGACTGACACAGACTCGGTCGACTGCCCCGGTCGACCGAATCAGGTCAAAAATCAATTTTAGAAACGAAAACAAAGAGGATTTTGATTTTATCAAAAATACTTTTGAACAGGGAATAGTATAAAATATAAAGATGTATCTGTAGGCAAAAATTTGTAGGCAAAATATTTTTGTATAATTTATAAGAAATTATTTTGGAATGGGCATGTGCGCAAAAGCGTGTGTGATAGAGCTTCAAACCTATCCACTATTCTTTAACAAACTTCTAAACTATAAAACTAAAAATAAAGTATGCATAGCAATCTTCACAATCTTTGAGCCATGCTATCCTTGCTAGAGCCTTCTTCTTCTATGATCCTTCCTTGATGTGTAATATGCCTTCATAGCTTTATGAACCTAGAAGTTGTTGCAATAGCAAGCAATGGCCTCCAAAATTGGTACAAACCTGAAACTCATCTTAACAAACTTATTAGTACCAAATAGCTCATATTTGGTTTGTCATCATCAAAACCAAAAACAAATGGAGAGTGTAACCTCTTGGGCCAACAATCTCCCCCTTTTTGATGATGACAAAACAAATAGGCTATAAACAAAAATATAGGGGAGGAGAGAACTCCCCTCAAATTGTGCTATATAATTAAACTCAAAACAACTCAAAACACAAGAATTCATAGAAAACATAAAAACATGTTCTTGATATCAAATGAAACCAAATTGAAATAATACCAATAGAACACAAAATACAAGAGTTCTCAATTTCATAAAAACACACAACTCATAAAACCAAAACATATAAATTCATATGGAACCAAGACCAAATGAACTTATTTTTGTCCATGTAAACTTATTCTCCCCCTTTTTGTCATACATCAAAAAGGGTTATGAACAACATGTCTATTCAATAATACAAACATTAAGTTCTCCACAAATAAACGAAAATCTAGCAAAATCAAGAGGTTTAGTGAAAATATCGGCTAGTTGTAAATCCGTGGAAACATAATCAATATCTATATCACCTTTCTCAAAATGATCTCTAAGAAAGTGATATCTAATCTCAATGTGCTTGGTCTTACTATGTTGATTTGCATTTTTGGTCATGTGTATAGTACTAGTATTATCACAAAATATTTTTATATGATCAAAGTGCAAATCAAAATCAAGGAGAGTATGTTACATCCAAAGAACTTGTGCACAACAAGCCCCCGCGGCAACATACTCCGCCTCGGCGGTTGAGAGAGCTACGGAATTTTGTTTCCTAGAGGACCATGAAACAAGACAATTACCAAGAAATTGACATGTCCCACTAGTACTCTTTCTATCTACTATACAACCCGCATAGTCGGCATCCGAATAACTAGTCATTGAAAAATCTATAGTTTTCGGATACCAAAGACCCATTCCAATAGTGCCCTTAATATAACGAATAATGCGTTTTACCGCAATAAGATGAGACTCTTTAAGACACGATTGAAATCTAGCACAAAGACACACACTAAACATGATATCCGGCCTACTTGCCGTTAAATATAAAAGACTTCCTATCATGCTTCTATATAATTTAATATCAACATTTTTACCTTATTCGTCCTTATCAAGCTTGGTTGTAGTTGCCATTGGAGTGTTGCAAGCCTTTGATCCTTCAAGCCCAAACTTCTTTACTAGCTCCTTTGCGTACTTGGCTTGGTTAATGAAGGTTCCGTCTTGCAATTGCTTGATTTGGAGTCCAAGAAAGAAATTAAGCTCACCCATGGAAGACATTTCAAATTCTAGTTGCATTACCTTTTCAAATTCCTTGCACAAAAGCTCATTAGTAGATCCAAAAATTATATCATCAACATAAATTTGCACAATTAAAATATCATTATCAACATGCTTAGTAAAAAGAGTTGTGTCTACTTTGCCTTTAACAAAATCATTTGAAATGAGAAAACTAGAAAGCCTTTCATACCAAGCTCTTGGAGCTTGTTTCAATCCATACAAAGCTTTATCAAGTTTAAAAACAAATCGGGATGAACATGATCAATAAAACCGGGAGGTTGAGAAACATAAACTTCTTCATTAATAAAACAATTCAAAAATGCACTTTTCACATCCATTTGAAAAAGTTTAAAATTTTAAAACATGCAAAAGCTAGTGTCATCCGTATGGCTTCAAGCCGTGCTACAGGTGCAAAGGTCTCCTCAAAGTCAATTCCCTCAACTTGAGTGTAACCTTGGGCCACTAACCTAGCTTTATTCCTAATGACATTTCTGGACTCATCCATCTTGTTTCTAAAGATCCACTTAGTACCAATTATTGGTCTATCGTGGGGCTTAGGAACAAGGTGCCAAACTTGGTTGCGCTCAAATTGATTGACTTCCTCTTGCATGGCAAGCAACCAATATGGGTCCGTCTCGGCTTCGAGAATGCCTTTGGGTTCAAAATGAGAAATGAAAGCAAAGTTACCACATAGGTCATGGAGTTTGGAGCGCGTTGTGACTCCTTTAGATGCATCACCCAAGATGAGCTCCTTAGGATGATTTGTAGCGTATCTCCAAGCTTTAGGAAGCGGTTGAGTGCTTTCCTCCTTATCCTCTTGAACTTCACCAATAGGGTCTAGCTTTTCTTCTTGAGCGGGTGAGTCCTTTAAGGATAGTCTCTCCATGTCTTCACCTAATGGTTCAATCTCTACAACATTCTCAACAACCACATTAGATTCTTCAAATTTAACATGCATGGATTCTTCTATGGTAAGAGAAGATCTAATGAAAACTCTATATGCTTTGCTAGTAGAGGAATATCCAACAAAGATAGCCTCATAAGCCTTAGCATCAAATTTACCCAAATTATCCTTAGTATTTAAAACAAAACACTTGCATCCAAAAACTTTGAAATATGCAACATTTGATTTTCTAGAATGATACATTTCAAAAGATGTTTTAGAAGAATTTTGCATAAATAAATACGATTCGATATATAGCATGCGGTGTTTACGGCCTCGGCCCATAAATATTGAGGGAGGTCATATTCACTTATCATTGTCCTAGCCATCTCTTGAAGTGTTCTATTTTTCCTTTCTACTACTCCATTTGTTGTGGAGTTCTAGGACAAGACATTTCATGCTTAATTCCCTTTTCATCACAATAAGTCATGAAGAGTTGGTTAACAAACTCACCACCTCTATCACTCCTTATTCTCAAAATCGGAAAACCTTTTCTTTTTCAACTCTTTTTCGAAAAATCTTAAAGTGAGAAAAAGTTTGATCTTTATTTTGCAAAAAGAAAACCCACATAAAACGGGAGAAATCATCAACCAAAACAAATGCAAATCTACTTCCATTTAAACTTTTAGTTTTAGTTGGTCCAAAAAGATCCATATGAATTAATTCTAAAGGCCTAGTTGACATGATATCCTTGATTGGTTTAAAGGAAGACTTGGTTTGTTTCCCAAGTTGGCACGCACCACAAATGCGGTCTTTCTCAAAATTCAAGCAAGGTATACCCTTCACCAATTCCTTTGAATTAATCCTAGAAATATAGTCAAAAGATGTATGTCCTAGTCTTCTATGCCAAAGCTAAGAATTTTCATCAAAAGCATTCAAGCATTTAGTAGAACAATCTAAATTGAGCATGTCAATAATATAAACATTATTATCACGAAAACCGGTGAGAATACAAACATCGGATTTAACATCAAAAATTTTGCAAGAAGTATCATCAAAAACAACTTTAAGTCCACGATCACAAAGTTGACTAATGCTAAGCAAATTATGTTTTAAACCATCTACTAAAACAACATTCTCAATAATAGGAGATGCACCAATTTGAATGTTACCTATACCGATGATAGTTCCTTTGGAGTCATCCCCGAAGGTGACGGTGCCACCTTCCATGTACCTTGATAGGGTTGTAAAGTTGTTGATGTCCCATGTCATGTGTCTTGAACAACCACTATCAAGGTACCACCGCTCCCTACGTCTTGGAGCTTTGGTGTGTACCTACATCAAACAATTTAAGACTTGATTTTGGTACCCACATTTTCTTGGGTCCTCTAGGGTTAGTGTCATGAACCCAAACAAGATTATTTATTCTATTTAGTTGATCATAGCAAAACTTAGCTAAATGTCCATTTTTACCACAATATGTGCATCTATACACTCTACCATATTTAAAAGCATAGTGAGTGTGTGATTTGTGAGCATGAGAAACTTTAGCATGAGTGGTGTGAGCATGAGAATTCTTAGCTTGTTAGCATGTGAAGTGTGCTTTTTGGAAAACATGTTCTCAAGTTTCTTGGTATTAAAAGCACAATCATTTAAAACTTTTTCAAAATCATTCATTTTTGATTTAAAGGAAGAAATTTCTTGTTCATCAATAATAGGAGATTTTGCTTTACAAGAAACTTTGTAGGCATTAAATTCTTTTTGTATAGAAATGAGATTAGAAGAAATATTATCCTTTTCTTTAGAAACCATAGCAAGTTCATTCTTAAGAAAAGCAACTTCTTTTTGTAATTTTATGCATTCAAGTTTCTTGTTATCATAAGTTTCAGAAAGTTCTACAAAAGCATGCACTAGAACTTCCTTACTTACATCATCATCTTCATCATCAAGGGATTGAGGGGTTACCTTGGGTGTGTTTGCCATGAAACACATATTACCTTGATCCACCTCCTCTTCGGACTCGCTTTCCGAATCCCACGTAGCTTTGTAAGCTTTCTTTTCCTCCGGCTTCTTTGGCTTGAAGGAGGAAGTCATTTCTTCTTGAACTCCGGACAATCCGCCATGATATGTCCGGGTTTGCGGCAATTGTAGCATATGATCCTCCGCTCCTCTTTGCCTTCAAATTTTCTCCGGAAGTTGAGCTTGTTCTTCTGGTACATCCTCTTGACGTTGCGAACAAGTAGAGTAAGCTCCTCATCTTCTTCTTCGCCATCTTCATCGTCATCATTGGTGGATGAAGTCTTGAAGGCTATGGATTTCTTCTTTGAAGTAGTGGCCTCTTCTCTTGCCTTCTTCTCCATCTCATGGGTCTTTAGGTTCCCAATGAGACTAATGAGGTCCATCTCGTCCTTGTCGTTCAACTCCTTCAAGGTGGTGGCCTTGATCTCCCATGATGAAGGAAGAGCCCGAATTACTTTCCGCACCTTTTGATCGTTGGAGATGTCATCACCTAAGGAAGAAAGACCATTAGTGATTTTAGTAAACCTTGTAGCCATACTATCAATAGACTCATCATCAAGCATTTTAAATGACTCATATTGGGACCTCAAGAGATCTATCTTAGCTCTCTTGACTTGTGAAGTCCCCTCGTGTGTGACCAATAAGTGTTGCCAAATCTCATAGGCGGATTGGCAATGAATTACCCGTGTAAGGTCATCCTCATTCAAGGCGGTTAATAGGGAGTTTTGGGCCTTGGAGTTAGCCTCATATAGTTTAAAGTCAAGGTCGGTCCAAGTGCTCTCATCACCATTGGGTGCTTCATAGGGTTTGGTCAAGGACTTGGCTACTAAGCTACCAAAGATTGCAAAAATATAGTCATCCTAACCTTCCAAATTGGGAAATTGAGTCCATCAAATTTAGGTGGGGATTTAATGTTGTCGGCCATGTTTACTAGTGATGAATGAATGAAATGAAAATGTTGATTAGCAAGTTTTAAGGATCTCTCTATGGATGTTAAGCCAAACCTAGAGTCCAAGCTCTGATACCAATTGAAAATCACCTAGAGAGGGGGGTGAATAGGTGATGATGCTAATCAATGGGCAATTTAAAAATTTAAAGCTACAACAATCACCAATCAAGAATCACAAGATGAATGCAAGCAATTAAGTATGACAAAGAATATGATGAGCAATTAATAAGTGCAAGCAAAGTAGAGTAAGGAGTGTAAGAACAAGAAAAGTAAACCAATCGCAAACACAAGGATATGTTATCGAGGTTCGAGCACCCAGCTCTACTCCCCGCCTTCCCCAGAAGGATTCCGACCACTTCCACTATCACAAAGATCTCAAATACAATGGAGTACCCAACTCCTACAATCTCAAGTACAAGTAATTTCCTTGGTAGTCAAAAGACCACAAACTCTCTCTTTCAAATATCTCTTCCCTTACAAAGGTCCTTAGAGAATATTGAGTAGGAATGAAGCTCTTGTTGTAAGTGAAGAAAGAAAATTAAATCAGAGAGTATTTGAAAACCCTTCAGAAAATTAGTGAGAAATTCAGCACAAAAACCAAGAAACAAGTCTCTTTTGAAAGCCTTAAACTTTTGAATTTTCTAGCAAATAATTGTTGTAACAAATCTCTCCCAAACACCCCTATTTATAGGAGAGGGCTAGGGTTTAGGGATAAAACATAATTACTGATGTTTAGGAGGTAATTAGATCAAAATATATCCTTAAATGAATTTTTAAACACAAAAGACAAAAATAAACATCTCACTTAAAATCTGCCCGTTACTGTTCAACGGACACATCGGTCGACTGGGCCGGTCTACCGGTAGTTCAAAAATTCGACCGTTATAGGCTAGCGGTCGACCGACCCGGTCGACTGAGAAAACCTGTAAGCAAAAACAATATCTCGGTCGACCGCCCCGGTCGACTGGCAGACATGCACACTGATACGTGCATCTGCCAGAACCTCGGTCGACTGGTCCGGTCGACCGGACCGGACTGACTCAGACTCGGTCGACTGCCCGGTCGACCGGATCAGGTCAAAAATCAATTTTAGAAACGAAAACAAAGAGGATTTTGATTTTATCAAAAATACTTTTGAACAGGGAATAGTATAAAATATAAAGATGTATCTGTAGGCAAAAATTTGTAGGCAAAATATTTTTGTATAATTTATAAGAAATTATTTTGGAATGGGCATGTGCGCAAAAGCGTGTGTGATAGAGCTTCAAACCTATCCACTATTCTTTAACAAACTTCTAAACTATAAAACTAAAAATAAAGTATGCATAGCAATCTTCACAATCTTTGAGCCATGCTATCCTTGCTAGAGCCTTCTTCTTCTATGATCCTTCCTTGATGTGTAATATGCCTTCATAGCTTTATGAACCTAGAAGTTGTTGCAATAGCAAGCAATGGCCTCCAAAATTGGTACAAACCTGAAACTCATCTTAACAAACTTATTAGTACCAAATAGCTCATATTTGGTTTGTCATCATCAAAACCAAAAACAAATGGAGAGTGTAACCTCTTGGGCCAACATTTTGCTTGTTGTTTTTCAGCCTATTTGGAAATGGTACTATAGGCTAGTGCACCTGGCTGGCTGACTTGTCTTTTTCAGACTCGTCCGAATTGGAAGAAATTGGATTGGATAAGGTGGAAGCTTGATTGTGGTTGTGCTGAATAGGATTGGTGGGTGTTGACACTTGGTTATCAACTTTCTTTCCTGACCTCAATGTATGCACAACATTACATTGATTGAATGAAGGATCCTCAGCCAGATGAGCTTGTTAGGAATTCCTCGGATTGGTGACTGGCTGACTAGGCAGGGTACCCTTTTGTCTCTCATTTTGTGGGTTGGCCAGTTGACTCATTTGAACTTCTAGCCTCTGAATGGTTTGCATGAGAGAGTCTTGGTTTTTCATATATCTCTCCATGTTTCTCTCAAAGTCAGTCATTCTTCTTTCCCATTGAGGATTCTGGAAGGAGGATTGTGGAGCTTGATTAGGAAAGATCTGTTGATAATTTGGAAAGCTTGGTTGATGGTTGGGAGAATTATTATGGAAATTGGAGAAGTTGGGTTGATGATTGGAAGAATTATTACCATGATGGAAGTGGTTAGCATGATTGGATCGTGAATGGTCATTGTTGTTCTGGCTCCATGAGAAATTAGGGTGATTTCTCCAGCCGGGATTGTACGTTGGTGCGTAAGGATTGTTGTTCGGCCTTGAAAAAGTCGCATTCATCGGTTCGTGATAGGATTGCTGAGCCTGAAACACTGGGCATTTCTCGAATACATGGTTCATGGCTTGACAGTAAGTGCAGCCTGGGGGTGGAAATTGGTTCGGGCTGACTTGATTGACTGGACTTGGTTCTTTCGTCTCTAGAGCTTCCAGTCTTCTAGCTAAATTAGCTAACTTAGCCTCATTAGCAATGGACGATTCTATGGAGTGGAGACCTCCTTTGAAGAGATGGAGTTAGGATTCTTAGGGGTCTCACTCGCAGATTCCCATTGGATGGTTTTCTCAGCTAAATTTCATACAAATCCCATCCCTCATCTTCATCTTTCTGCAAGAAACCCCCTTGGCACATACTTTCTAAGAGGGTTGATTGGTAGTGAAAAGTGCATTTTTATCATAACATTTACCATCACATTTTCATATTTATTCATTTAATTCTGCACATTTATTAATATTTTATTATTTATTATGTGCAGGCCTCGAAATATTTAAAAGAAAGAATTAAAGCCTAAAAAGAGCCCAATAGCCCACATATAAAGCCCAAGTGCAAAAGTGCAAATATCAATTGTCAAAAGTGCAAATACACAAGGGCTAAAGTTGCAATTATCAAAGAAGAGGGAAGGATAGACTTCTATCCAACCCTAAACACTTGCAGGATGAGGATAAAAGCCAAGAAGAGAGTGCAAAGATAAGAAAATTCGTGGATAAAGATATTGGGAGATTTGAAATCTAGATAACTTGATTCCCAAGTTATATCCAAATCCCATGATAAAGAGCCAGGATGCAGTTTCCAGAAGCAAACGCCCAGATGGACGGACCAGGAGAAGCCACGCGCCAAAGCGCGTGGCAATCTGCCACCAAAATGCCGCAATTCCACGGCAAATGCCGCATTTCCACGGCAATTCTGACGAGTCTGGGGATCAGCTTTCGTGGGAGAGTTGTAACTAGACTCTAACTCCTTCTGCACCTATAAATACCCCCTGCAGTGCAACGTACAGAGCGTCCAGAGGCAGAGCCAAGGGCCAAAAGCAAGGATTTTTAGGTTTTTCTTTCTTCTAGGTTAGATTTTATGTTCGTTTTTCTTTTGTAAAATCTGTAACTGAGAGTGGAGGAAGCTTTCATGGAGGAAGGAGTCCATGCTTGTACTGAGGTGGCAGCGGTGTAAGCCAACTCTTCTTCTATTGTTAATGAAATCTGCTTGAGGTTTGTCTTTTTTATTATTCTTGTTTTATTTCTTCGTGTTTTATTCTTGTATTTCTCTGTTCCTGTTTTCTTCCATTGTTTTTCTCTAATGCCTTGTGAACAATGAGACCCAATTGCATTGAGACTACCTAGCCAAAGAAGAATCCTTGATGGCTTATGGCGATCAACATCCTATACGCCATACTTGCAAGTCTTCCAAGAAAAGGTAAATCATCGCACGGATCGAAGGTAAGCAGGTTAAAGAGGTTTGTACGTGTTATAAGTTTTTCTTTATTTTATTTCTTTTCTTTTTAGATCCATATCTTCCGCATCTCTCAAATTCTTTTCTCCCCACTTCATTGTAAATACCACTGCTAATAATAAAAATAAATAATTTTTAGAGTAAAACTTACAAACGCTTCCATCGCTAGTCCCTCCCTGAGGATCACGACCCGCATAGCCTTGCTACAGCGGATTAGAATTGAGAACTTGCACATCCTATTCTTAAAACTAAAATACTACATTTTGTGTGCAGGAAATCTCAGTCAACAAATTGGCGCCGTTGCCGGGGAGGGACGGTAAGTTTTCTCTAAATAAAAAAAATTAACTAATTATTCTTTTATTCTTTTCTGTTTGCAGGTTTGGAGAACAGGAAACAGCAGCAGAAGTGGACATATAGCAACTCTGTGCCTCTGCCCTCGAAGGCAGAGCAGCAGAGCCTGCTACTTTGCCGCAGAAACGCGGCAATAGCAGTGAATTACTGACTCAGTTTTCTGCAGGTTGCTGCAAATTGCAAATATTGTCTACTGTTCTGTTAAAATTTGTTCTGTGATAACCCTGCTTATTGCTAATTAATTCAACAGTAAATTATTTGTTGTTAAAAATAAAAATTGATTAGACGTTTGCATATTAGGCACGCGTCTTTTCAATTACTTTATTTTACTGTTGAAGAGTGCTGGAGCAAGGTACGTACGCATTGCATGTAGAATAGGACTCATCTCTTGGTTGATTTTCTGCTTTGAGTGAATCTTATCTATTTATCTTGTACACTTGCACTAATTCATCTTAAGGGCATAACCCATTAACAAGATAAGGTGGGGATTTCATCACCCTTCCTTAGCCCAAAAATCATATCCCAAGCACTCACTAACCCAAGCTTAACTAAAAAAGAGTAGACGTTGGCCCTAGGGACATCTCGGACTCAATAGGAGATTATCTTAAGGGGGAACAGTGCTGGAAGTTGACTCTTGCCAAATCAGTGTCTAGGAAGGGGATTGAGGGCCGAAAGCCCGAAGATTGGTGGTTATTTAATTAAGGAACGTCTTTGACGGAAAACCTCCCACCACTCTTGCCCTGACCTGGCTGATTAACTTGTGGTCAAAGTCTGCACCTTACCTCCCGTGGACAGTCTAACCAGTTAGGAGTCGTCTAGGTCATAGGTCTACCCTAACTTAGGTTAGAAATTTTTTTTTGTGTTTATTTGTTTGTTTTCTTTTTCTTTGTTTGTGTTGGTGTGATATGGCATATAATAATAATTCCAATTTTAATCCATATTACACACCTAACTATTATTCGGATATTACCAACCCGGCATATCATAACTTTGACCAATCTAGTGTGCCGGAATGGTCTTATCCGAATGAATATAGCCCACACCCTCCATCTTATGACTATAATTTCCATAATAATTTCAACTCGTCACAGAGTTCATGGGGTTTCGAGTCCCCTGAGTCTAATTCTCAACCAAATTGTCCTTCATATCCATCTAGTCCACATTCTTTCAATGATTCATACTTGGATCCCCCCATTCAGAATAGATTACCATCTATCGGGGAAATGATAAGTATGCATGAGTCCAAGCAACAATTACCATCAATCGCAGACATGATTATGCGTGAGTCCACCGACTCACAACTTCATCACGATTACACTTCATCTTTTCAAGTCCAATCACAGCACGATGCACCTATCAACTATGAAGGGATGCTTGCAGCCATGACTCAGGCTAGATTAGCCCGTGATCGTGATATAGATATGATGGTTCAATCTTTACGTTCTCACCGTTCGGCCATTTCTGATATCTTTGACCACTCTCTTAGAGCCGACGAACCAAGTTGCTTTGGACAACAAGATTCTATTTCAGTGCCATCATTTGAACTTGCCGAAACTCCAATTCTTGATAATATGGCAAGTTTCTCCTTTCCTGAAATAGAACTTGAGCATGAATATGATCATGATCTTCCACTCGATGATTCAATTTTATTTCCTGATCCAATAATGACTCCAGTGTCTCCACCTGATTTCACTTTTCCCGAGTCAACATTAGATCCTATTCCAATTCATAATGAAATTGAATCACCCATTTTAGATGATCATATTGAACTTGACCAATTGTGCAATTTTGAAAATCCTATGGATAAATTGGCAAGTTCTTTTTATTACATTGAACCCAATGAGATATGCGACCTAGATTCTCACAATCTCTTTACTTCTGAAACTGATTGTACAATTCTGACGGAAGATATTGACCTTAGTTTTGAAGAATTGTATGGCGATGAGCTAGAATTCCTTAATATTGGAAGTAAAGAGATATCACCCATATTAGGTCACATTCCATTGTGGGAAGAAGATTGTGGACTTGAGTTTCAATTTCTTGACTTGGACTCAATTCTTGAACCTAGCCCGACTCCTGAGCCCTTACTTGATTTGAGCATCTTCCTTGAGTCGGTATTCGTTCCCGTACCTATAATGTCCAAGTCAATAATTCCATCTTTTCATACTCCATTTTGGGACAAGGAGGTTGAGACAATTAACTCTGAAATTTATTATGAAATTTGGAAATTTGATGGGGTGGAAATTCTAAAAAATGATTATACATATATTTTAGTGGGTTATGTAAGGAAAGTTTCTGGTGGGTTCCACCAAATTATCTATTATCTAGATTGGGCCGCATTTCGTGGACCAATTAGACCACCTCCGGAACCACCCCCTAAGGTAATTTTCTGCCTTCCCTTGTTCTTTTTCATGCATATATGCATTCATTCATACATTGAGGACAATGCATGAGATAAGTGTGGGGGTGGGCTTTACTAACATACTAACATAAGTAGAAACTAACAAAAATTTGCTAATAAAAAAAATTTAAAAAAAAAATGTTATAAAAAGGAAATATTTTGACTTATTTTTTTTTGAAAGAAATCTAAGTTAGTTTTAAGGATTAGGAAAATCATGATTAGGATTTCTAAAAACTTGGTCAAAATAAATAAATTGTTTAAATTTTAGGTAAAGGAGGAGAAATTGAATAAATAATTAGTCTTGATTTTTACCTTAATGAAATGTGCATACCAAATGCATATCTAGGATTCTAAGACAAAGACCTTGTGCCTCATAATAAAAAAAAAGAAAAAAAAAGAATTCACCAATTAAGCTGATACATGTGCCTCAAGAAGCATAAGTACTCATGCCTAAAGGTGAGTAAATAAAATAAAGTCCTTAGTTTTGGGGCCTAGTTCACTCGAATTTGAGTCCGCGGGGTGTTTTCTCACCTGGTGCCCTAAAGCCCACCGGTTTGGGAGTCATCGACTTTAAGTTCGTTACATGGGTGGATTAGAAAGCCTAAGAAGACTAAGAAATATAATATATGTATTAACACATCTAATAATCAATTAGTTAGGTATGAGGGCCTCAAGAAGCCTTGATGCTTATACGAAAGAAAATTAGATGAGTTATACATGCCAAAAAAAAAAATTATATTAACACATCTAATAGTCAATTAGTTAGGTATGAGGGCCTCAAGAAGTCTTGATACTTACACGAAAGAAAATTAGATGATGTTATAAAAATAATAAAGAGGCATGAGAGTCCAAGTTAAGGAATTGCTAGTAAAAATTCATAAGGATGCATATGATTTTTGGTAACGAAAAAGACTATATTAGAAATTCAATTTTAATTCTTACCTAAAATGGAAAACAATTAACTTTATAAAGACTAAGTTTGAAGAATGAATAAAAATGAGGATCCTAAAACTTATAGACTACTTAGTCTCTTCAAATATAATTCAAATATTTTCCTTTTTATGGATTTTGTGGGTGCAATCCGCTGAAAACCCTCATGAGACAACACTCGTCCTCTAGGGTAACCTAGGGGTTTAACGGCTTGTTGCACATGCTAAGTGCAACCGTGATTCCGACGAAAGTGAGTTAGGTTAGATTAATTTTTTCTTTTCTTTTTCTTTTTCTTTGTTTTTACACGAGGACGAGCAAAAAGATAAGTGTGGGGGTGTGATTGGTAGTGAAAAGTGCATTTTTATCATAACATTTACCATCACATTTTCATATTTATTCATTTAATTCTGCACATTTATTAATATTTTATTATTTATTGTGTGCAGGCCTCGAAATATTTAAAAGAAAGAATTAAAGCCTAAAAAGAGCCCAAAAGCCCACATATAAAGCCCAAGTGCAAAAGTGCAAATATCAATTGTCAAAAGTGCAAATACACAAGGGCTAAAGTTGCAATTATCAAAGAAGAGGGAAGGATAGACTTCTATCCAACCCTAAACACTTGCAGGATGAGGATAAAAGCCAAAGAAGAGAGTGCAAAGATAAGAAAATTCGTGGATAAAGATATTGGGAGATTTGAAATCTAGATAACTTGATTCCCAAGTTATATCCAAATCCCATGATAAAGAGCCAGGATGCAGTTTCCAGAAGCAAACGCTCAGATGGACGGACCAGGAGAAGCCACGCGCCAAAGCGCGTGGCAATCTGCCACCAAAATGCCGCAATTCCACGGCAAATGCCGCATTTCCACGGCAATTCTGACGAGTCTGGGGATCAGCTTTCGTGGGAGAGTTGTAACTAGACTCTAACTCCTTCTGCACCTATAAATACCCCCTGCAGTGTAACGTACAGAGCGTCCAGAGGCAGAGCCAAGGGCCAAAAGCTAGGGTTTTTAGGTTTTTCTTTCTTCTAGGTTAGATTTTATGTTCGTTTTTCTTTTGTAAAATCTGTAACTGAGAGTGGAGGAAGCTTTCATGGAGGAAGGAGTCCATGCTTGTACTGAGGTGGCAGCGGTGTAAGCCAACTCTTCTTCTATTGTTAATGAAATCTGCTTGAGGTTTGTCTTTTTTATTATTCTTGTTTTATTTCTTCGTGTTTTATTCTTATATTTCTCTGTTCCTGTTTTCTTCCATTGTTTTTCTCTAATGCCTTGTGAACAATGAGACCCAATTGCATTGAGACTACCTAGCCAAAGAAGAATCCTTGATGGCTTATGGCGATCAACATCCTATACGCCATACTTGCAAGTCTTCCAAGAAAAGGTAAATCATCGCACGGATCGAAGGTAAGCAGGTTAAAGAGGTTTGTACGTGTTATAAGTTTTTCTTTATTTTATTTCTTTTCTTTTTAGATCCATATCTTCCACATCTCTCAAATTCTTTTCTCCCCACTTCATTGTAAATACCACTGCTAATAATAAAAATAAATAATTTTTAGAGTAAAACTTACAAACGCTTCCATCGCTAGTCCCTCCCTGAGGATCACGACCCGCATAGCCTTGCTACAGCGGATTAGAATTGAGAACTTGCACATCCTATTCTTAAAACTAAAATACTACATTTTGTGTGCAGGAAATCTCAGTCAACAAGGGTTTTGGTGGAATAGTCTAAACCGTCATAGAGAATTTGGCATTGTCGCCATTTCTCTATTCCATGGTGTGGACATTGGACAAGGAGGTCTTTGAAGCGTTCAAAGTACCTCCAGAACGGTTCACTAGGCTCTTGCTTGAATTGCATGATCGTCTTCCTAATGAGAGCGGTTTTATGGATAGGATAGAATTTCTTCAAGAAAACCTTGATGAAACCATCCCAGGATGTGATGGAACCGGCTGCTAAGCTGTAGAGCCACTTTTTCGCTAGGTCCTTAAGTGCGAAAGGGATAAATCTCAACCTAATAGCATCATCTACAAGGTGTGGGATTTTCATCATAAGACATACTTCCTCAAATTCTCTTATGAAGAAGTAGGCATCTTCGGACTCTAGACCATGAAATTTGGGGAGTGTGTTGATGACTTGAGGCTTGAGCTCGAAATTGTATTCACCAACCGATGGAAGTGAGATGCATGATGGAAGTGAGGACCTAATGGGGTAGAACCTATCCTGCAGTGATGTGGATTGAGCCATTACCGGATCTGGTCTTGGTTCAAACTTAGGTGGTGACGTATTTCTAGTCAACCTAGATGAATTAGGGTCTCTCGACCACACTTGCATACACAAACACAATCACAATCACAACAAGTTCAAACAGAAGTCAACAATAAAAAATCAACCAAGCCTAGTCTAAGGTATCCTTGACCTAGACAACTCCTAACTGGTTGATTGTCCACAAGAGGTAGAATGTAGACCTTGACCACAAGCTAATCAGCCAGGTCGGGGCAAGATTGGTGGGAGGTTTTCCGTCAAAAGACGTTCCTTAATTAAATAACCACCACTCTTCGGGCTTTCGGCCCTCAATCCCTTTCCTTGACACTGATTTTACAGGAGTCAATTTCCAACACTTTTCCTCTTTAGGATAATCTCCTATTGAGTTCGAGATGTCCCTAAGGCCAACGTCTATCAAATTTTAATTAGGCTTAGGTTGTGCGTGCTTGGAGATCGTTTGTGGGCTAAGGAAGGGTAATGACTTTCCCACCTTATCTTGATTTGTGTTTTGCCCTTAGAATTGATTCGTGCAAGTGTGCAAGATATAGGAAAGTAGCATTCAAAGGCAAAATCACCCAAGAATGTTTCCTAAACTATATGCTATGCATACATACCTTGTCTCCAGCTCTCTTCAACAGTTATTGTAAAGTAAACGTAATTAGACAAATGCCTAGAATGCAAGTCTAAACGTTTTTTAAGCAATTCACAATCACTCAAATTACTGTTGGATTAAAACAGGGATGGTGATAACAAAACTAGCACAAATATGACATAAAAAACTGAAATTTTTGCAAGCAATATGTCCTGCAAAACAAAGTTTTTAGTAGTCCCAAAAAATTTCAGATTTGCAAAGCAATTTCTTGAAATTCTGTTTCCTACTTTCGAGAGTAGGGGCACAGAATTTTCAAGTCTTCTTGGCAAAGCTTGAATGCTAGATCTTGATCTTCGAGTCCCTGAAACAAACACACAAAAGTTGTTAAAACAACTACACCGTTACCTCCCCGGCAACGGCGCCAAAATTTGATTGCTAAAATAAAGAAACAACCAATGAGTTTAAGAATGTACCGTGTAGCTTGTGGCTAACGGGTCGTGTCCACAAGGAGGGATGCGATGGAAGCTTTTCGATGAGTCGTTTTAAAAACAAGGAATTTGTGTTCGTTTTTTAGGAAAAAGATAATGTAAGGAAAAGAGATGAAAAAGAGAAATTTTAACTTTCAGAAAAAGATTTGGAGGAGGTGATTTTTAAAAAGCTTTAAGAGTTGTGATGTTGTTTTATAATAAGAAATTAAATCTGGACTTACTATCTTCCTACTCAATTGTTCATTCTTCTCTTAAAGTATTAAGTCCCTCAAGTGTTACATTTGCAAAACTTAAAGTTGCTTTTTTTTTAGAAAGATTTAAGTAAAGCACATAAGATGCAGAAGGTTTGAGTACTTTTTCTTCAAGAAAGAGTTGGAATCGGATATTAAAACATAAAGCGCAAAGAAGAAAGAATGAATTAAAAACGATTCACAAGAAGTTCAAGAAAGAATGGTGAATTCAACTATCCATCCCCATCCTCATGTGCCTTCAAGAACACTTTCAAAAAGAAAGGCTTTTAAGGGAGGCATGCATATAAGTCATCGGGTCTTTTTTTTTTAAAAACAGAAGAGAAGAAAACAAGAGAGAGTCGATAGCTAGCCCAGAAAAAGTGTCTAGTTACTCATGGAAAGCGAATAAAAAACGACATAATATAAAGCATACCGTACTGCAAGTGAAAGAGAAATCGGCCCGACTTTTGTATTGCTGTCACTTCAACCTTCAAGTACAAGCTCTCAGTCCTCTCTCTCACAAGTTTTTGAAACTGGACTACAACTTAAAAAGTAAGATTACAACTTTCTTTCTAGCTAACAATGAACCTAGATCCTAAGAAAATAAGTGCAAAATTTAATCCTAGTCTTCGCTGCCTTTTTCCTTGCTGAAAGAGGTATTTATAGCCAAAAACCTAGAAGATAGGATCCCGGAATGTTGGGGGAGCAAACGCTCCCCCAACAACAATTAGTTGGCCGCAGAAATGCGGCTTGGGCCGCGTTTTCGCGGCCCTGGTGTGGCTAGGTGGCCACACCAAGAGGGGGCAGCTTTCTGGTTTCCTGTTTAGCTCGCATCTCCTGCTGGTTTTCTTGTTGCTGCTTCAACCGTTGACTGAATCGGCTTTTGATTTTCTGGCTTCGATTCCTCGATTCAAGGAGGGTTTTTCTCAACCCCTTGATATGCCAAGATATAGCCCAGATTTCTTCACTTCGAATTATTCTGAATTAATTCAGAATAAAGTGGGCTTTTGGGCTTGTTCTTCTTTTATTCCTTTGAGCATTTGGGCCTACATTTAGCAAAGAAAAAAGACACTTATTAATATCATTTATTAACAAACAAGTGTGGTAAAGTGACAACATAAATGCAATGTCTGTGACAAATCAATATGTCCCTCCCAATCAAAGAAAACCATCTTTAGAGGACACTCTCCAACAATTCATGCAGAGCCAACTAATAACTAATCAAACTCAAGCCCAAATGTGTCACAATCAGGATCAGATGATAGCCAGACTCGAGGTTCAGATAGAACTGTTAGCTGCAACTGTTAGGGAGAGAGAGAAAGGATATTTCCCTAGTCAAACTGTGCCCAACCCGAGAGGACAACCTGCTCCTCAAAATACTCCAACAGGCCAGTTTGAAATTAGTTCTGATTCAAACCGTCAAGTCCAATCCATCCACACTTTACGGTCAGGCAAGAGAGTGGACAACTAAGTCCAAGATCCACCAAACAATCCTAATATTGTAAAAGAAAAAGAAAAAAAGGAACCAAAGGAGTCAACAAAGAAAGATGATCAAGTTATTATTGACAATCAAGATAAATCTTTTGTGCCCAAAGCC
The DNA here is from genome assembly GCA_038442645.1 of Agave tequilana. Taxonomy (NCBI): domain Eukaryota; kingdom Viridiplantae; phylum Streptophyta; class Magnoliopsida; order Asparagales; family Asparagaceae; genus Agave; species Agave tequilana. The sequence goes on along the minus strand of JAVJIF010003237.1, from coordinate 161,433 downwards.
CCATTTCCTTAACGTCTTCAACCAACTAGGAAGAAAATCACTGTGAGGAAATTTTGAAAGTTTTCAAAAACGTCCAAATCAATATTCCGTTCTTGGATGCCATTAATCAGATACCTTCATATGCTAAATTTCTAAAAGACCTAACCACGGTCAAGAGGAAAAGTTCTATGCCTCGTGAAGCTGCATTTGCTACACAAGCATCATGTCTCATCCAACAATCCATTGCACCCAAATATGAGGATCCAGGGAGTCCAACTATTTCTATTAGGATAGGAGATCAGGTTATGGATCGGTGTCTACTAGATTTAGGGGCAAGTGTAAACCTTTTACCCTATTCTATGTACAAACAATTAGGTTTAGGGGAGTTACAACCCATTAACCTTACATTGCTTCTAGCAGATAGGTCAGTTAAGGTCCCCAAGGGAATTATTGAGGATGTTATTTTGAAGGTCGACGAATTCTATTTTCCTGCTGACTTTGTGGTCTTAGTCACTGAACCAGTTAGAGATTCAAGCAATCACTCCCCTGTGATTTTAGGGAGACCATTCCTTGCTACTGCACATGCTGTTATTAGATGCAGGAATGGAGTCATGATTTTGTCATTTGGGAATATGACAGTTGAGCTAAACATTTTCCATACTAGTTCCCAACCACATGTAATGGACGATCATGAGGAGATTAACATGATTGATGTGTCGGTCAATTACACCTTTGAGGAGTCTTGCTATGAAGACCCCTTGGAGAAATGCTTGGCTTATTTTGGAATGAATTTTGATATTGAGGAGTCTATAGAAGAGGTGAACGCATTGTTAGATTCTGTCCCCATCATGGACACCAACCTATGGAGGCCTAAGGTAGAACTCTCACCACTGTCAACATCTGTTCCTGTTCCATCAATCGTTGAGCCTCCCAAGTTGGAGCTCAAACCTTTACCTGACACATTGAAGTATGCCTTCCTAGGTAAGTCAGAAACCTTGCCTGTAATCATATCATCTCATTTAGATAAAGACCAAAAAGAAAAGTTGCTAGATGTTCTTGAGGAACATAAGGAAGCCATAGGATGGACCATAGCAGACATCAAGGAAATTAGCCCCTCTGTGGTAATGCACCAAATTCATCTTGAAGAGATTGCCAAGACCTCGAGAGAACCACAGAGGCGTTTAAACCCTGTTTTGAAAGAGGTGGTGAGAGCGGAGATAACAAAATTATTAGATGCGGGTATCATTTACCCTATCTCTGATAGTCAGTGGGTTAGTCCAATACAAGTCGTACCCAAAAAGTCCGGAGTCACAGTTGTTACTAATGAGAACAATGAGTTGGTTCCAACTCGTGTTCAAACTGGTTGGCGAGTGTGCATAGACTATAGAAAACTCAACTCTATGACTAGGAAAGATCATTTTCATCTGCCTTTCATCGACCAAATGTTAGAACGTATCGCCGGTCACGCATACTATTCCTTCCTCGATGGTTATTCAGGATATAACCAAATCCACATTACTCGTGAGGACCAAAAGAAAACGACATTCACAAGTCCGTTTGGCACATTTGCATATCGTCGCATGCCCTTTGGGCTATGCAGTGCACCGGCTACTTTTTAGCGGCGTATGTTGAACGTCTTTTCAGATATGGTTGAGCGATTTCTAGAGGTTTTCATGGATGACTTCTCTGTCTTTGGGTCTACTTTTGCTGAGGGTTATATCATCTATCATTGGTATTGATAAGATGCATGGAGAAGAACCTAGTTCTTAATTGGGAAAAGTGCTATTTCATGGTAAAATCTGGGATTGTCTTAGGACACATTGTTTCTGATAGAGGTATAGAGGTTGATAAAGCTAAGGTAGAGCTAATCACCAAATTACCACCTCCTAGAACTGTTCGGGAGGTGCGATCGTTCCTAGGCCATGCTGGATTTTATCGCCGCTTAATCAAAGATTTTTCCAAAATCTCCAAACCTCTTTGTGATCTTCTAGCAAAGGATGTTCCTTTTGAGTTCACCCCTTCTTGTTTGGAAGCCTTTGAAAGGCTAAAGACCGAGTTAACCACGGCACCCATCATCCGACCACCTGATTGGAATCTCCCATTTGAGGTGATGTGTGACGCTTCCGACTATGTTGTAGGGGTTGTCCTAGGCCAACGACTGGATAAACTTCCTCATGTCATTTGCTATGCCAGTAAGACTCTTAACGATGCCCAACTGAATTATTCCACCACTGAAAAGGAGTTGTTGGCAGTCGTTTTCGCTCTTGACAAATTCCGTCCATACCTTATAGGTTCTAAGGTCCTAATCTACACCGATCATGCAGCTTTAAAGTACCTTCTCACAAAAAAAGATTCTAAAGCCCGTTTAATCCGTTTGATCTTACTCCTACAAGAATTCAACTTACAAATTCATGATAAAAAGGGAGCTGAGAATGTTATAGCAGATCATTTGTCTAGGATTGTGGTCAAATCTGTGTTCGACTCACTACCTGTCCTTGAGACATTTCCTGATGAGCAGTTAATGTCCGTCTCCTCTTCAATTGTTCCGTGGTATGCTGACATTGTGAATTATCTTGTCATGGAACGGATGCCCGATTCATGGACCAAGCAAGAACGATTGCGTTTCTTAGCTAAGATCAAATGGTTCTTCTGGGATGAACCATACTTGTTCAAGTACTGTCCCGATCAGATCATTCGACGCTGTGTTCCTAACTCAGAATTTAGGAGCATCCTTTCATTTTGCCATGACCAAGCCTGTGGAGGTCATTTTAGTGGGAAGAAAACTGTTGCAAAATTTTTGCAATGTGGTTTTTATTGGCCCACTCTATTTCGTGACGCTCATGTCTATTGTCAATTATGTGATCGTTGTCAATGATTAGGAAAGATTGCACACCGGAATGAAATGCCGTTAAACCTGATCTTAGTTGTCGAAATCTTCGATGTTTGGGGCATTGACTTCATGGGTCCCTTTCCTATATCCCATGGATACCAATATATCCTTGTAGCAGTTGACTACGTCTCTAAATGGATAGAGGTGGTAGCATGTAAAACCAATGACTACAAAGTTGTGGTAAACTTCTTGAAAGAGAATGTATTCTCTCGTTTTGGCTTTCCTCGTGTAATCATTAGCGATGGTGAAAAACATTTCTGCAATCGTACATTTGAAGCCTTAATGAGAAAATATTGCATCAGTCATAGAGTAGCCACCCCTTACCACCCACAGACTAGTGGCCATCAAGACCATTCTAGAGAAAACTGTGAACACCACTAGAAAACATTGGTCTCTTCGCCTGACTAATGCCTTATGGGCATATAGAACTGCATTCAAAACTCCTATTGGAATGTCTCCATATAGGTTAGTTTATGGCAAGGCTTGCCATCTTCCTGTCGAGTTAGAACATAAAGCAACTGGGCAATCAAACGTCTAAATTTTGATCTAGACAAGGCAGGAGAGTCTAGGAAACTTCAACTAGATGAGCTTGAAGAGATAAGGAATGATGCATATGACTGTTCAAAATAGAACAAGGATCGTATGAAGATTATGCATGATAGAATCATAACTCGGAAGGAATTTCAACCAAGGCAAAAAGTCTTGCTGTACAATTCCCGTCTACATCTCTTTCCGGGAAAACTGAAATCTCGTTGGACCGGTCCATACATTGTTCATAAGGTACACTCACATGGTGCAGTTGAGGTCCATAATACCACGGATGGTATCACTTTTCAAGTAAATGGCCATCATTTAAAACCATACCATGAGTATCTGAGCCCTGAAGTGGAGGAAATCCTTCTGGAAGATCCTATTTATCAGGATTGATCTCTATATATATTAGGGATCCATTTATGTATTATAGTTTTTGTATTTTTTTCTCTTAACTAGACAATGATGAATGACATCCACTCGTCCTCATCAGGTACTACCTACCCTTCACATTCTTACATTTGTAGCATGTTATGCATTCATTCATACATTGAGGATAATGCATGAGATAAGTGTAGGGGGAGGGTTAACATAGGTTTTCTAAAAAAGAAAAAAATAATAAAAAAAGATTAAAAAAATAAAATATATAAAAAAAATTTCTTTATTACCAAAAAACTTTTTGAAAAGAAAAATAATACTTTGACTTATTTTTGCAAGAAATTAAGTTAATTTTAAGAAATAAGAGAACCATAATTAGGATTTCTTATACTTGATTGAAATAAGAATATTTGTTTAATTTCTAGGGATAGGAAGAAAAAATTGAAAAAGTAATCCAGTCTTAATTTTTACCTTCATAAAATATGCATCTTTTATATACTTACATACTTAGGGTTCAAAAACAAAGATTCTTATGCCTTCAAAAAAAAAAAGAAAAAGAAAAGAAGAAAAAAGTATATATTATATATAATAAGAATCCTTTGATTAAGCTTGATTTTTGTGCCTCATAAAGTATGATTATTCACGCCTAAAAGTGGTTCATATCACCAAATAAATCCTTAGTTTTGTGGCCTTATTTGCTTGAGTCTTAAGTCCTTGGGGTGTTTTCTCACCCGATGCCCTAAAACCGTCCGGCTTGGGAGTCACCGACTAAGGCTCATTACATGGGCAAATTAGAAAGCCTAAGAAAGCTAAGGAATATTACCATCCTTATATATACAAATAATACAAATAAGGCATAAGAGTTAGACTTGAAGAACCCTTAGTCAAAATATTCACGATCATAAGTTGTATATGACTTAGGGTAAAATAATAGACTAGATGAGAATACAATTTTATTCCTTATGATAGGTAGTAAAAAATGCATATTTATCACTACATTTACGATCATGTTTCCCTATTTATTCTTTTAATTATGCACTATTACTAAAGTTTTGTTATTTAATGTGCGTAGGCCTTGAGTAATTAAGAAAATAAAGAAATAAAAGCCTAAATGAGGCCCAGAAGCCCAAAAGCGCATGTGCAAAAGTTGTAGTAATTTAGAAGTTTCTATATTATCTAACCTAATCTAAACTTAGATTTTTAAACTCTTTATTTAAAATCTAAGTGAGGAAAAGAGAGGATAAGATAGAACTCCTAATTGCTAAAAGAAGAGGAAAAGGATGGACTTCTACTCAACCCTAGTTGCTTGCAGGACAAGGCTAAAGATAAAGGAGAGAAAAATTTGGATTTAGACTGTACACGTTTTAGTATTCAGATCATAACTTTTGCTACAGATATTCAAATCTGATGATTCAAGATGTTCCAGAAAGACAACTTGAAGGACTACAACTCTTATGTTGATCAAACTTTCCAATTCAGTCAGCAGATAAGCCATATTCGGTGATCAACATGATAACAAGTTGCAGGACAGATTTGAACTTCTATGGATAAGTCAAAACAAGTTTGGAGATAAAAGAAGAATTCAAATTCAGAGATATTTTGCTCCTCTTATCTTCATATGCTTCTTATCCTCTAGTTTTCTCCTATAAATACCCCTGCATAGGAACAGAGTAAGGGCAGATCTCAGAAGCTCAAGGGCAGATCCAGAAACGAGCAAGTAGAGAATAGAATTTAGGCTAACTTGTAGTTTGTAACTTAGGTTTTTTTTTTTATGTAATTTTTATTTTCCTTTATGTAACTGAGAGGAGAAACGAGTTTCATGGAGAAAGGAGATCAAACTTGTACTGAGGGTGACACCGGTGTAAGTAAGTCTTTTCTTTCATTGTTATTAGATTCAAATCAAAGTTTTTTTTTCTTCTTTACTTTTGTTTTTGTTTACTTTCTCTGATGTGTTTGTAATCCAAGTGAATTCGATAGCCTCGAGACTGCTTCGCCATTGCAAGTGCCCTTGATGGCCTATGGTGATGAATAACCATTCATTGTTAGTTTAGCTCCGCCCTTTTATTCGTAGTGTAGATCGAGAATGGGGAAGATCCTATACGCCATGCTTGATTGCCTTCAAAGACAAGGTAAGTCATCGCAATGGATCCAAGGTATACGAGCACTGAAGAGGTAAGTAATTTTTAGGTTGTCTTTCTTTTCTTTTATTTCTTTAGTTTAGATCACCAACACCAACAACACCTAACTCTGTCATCACTCATTTCGATTTCTTTGTATATATTTATTTTCTATTTTTCTCCACCTTCTTAATCTACCACTTTCTTTCTAATTTCACTTTAACTTAATTTTTCTCTTTTTCTTTTAAAGAACTAAAGAAGAACTTTAACCATACTTGTAGCTTAAAAGAAAACTTACTAAAAAGCTTCCATCGCTAGTCCCTCCTTATGGATCACGACCCGCATAGCCACTTGCTATCACGGTAGAATTGAGTAACTTGCACATCTCTCTTTTAAAGTTTTGAAATTCTGTATTTTGTGTGCAGGTAAAACCTCAATAAAATTTTGGCGCCGTTGCCGGGGAGGGACGGTAAGTTAATCTCTTTAAAAGTTTACATTTTTGGTTAACTTTCTTCTTATTTTTTTGTACAGATTTAACAACAAGGAATATCTGTTGCAGTGGACATATAAGTGGCCTTTGACTTTGCTCGAGAAAGCAGAGCCAAGAAGCCCTCAGATTTGCTACATTCCAGTGGCAAAACTGAGTGAACTACTAACCTGTATTTTTGCAGGTTGGCTAAACTGAAAATCTGAATATCTGTAGCATTTTTTCCTTGTTTGACTCACTGTATATATATTTCTAACACAACAGTAAAATGATGTTTGTAAATGCTAAAAAATGATTGAGACTTTGCATTTAGTCACGTGTCTAATTCATTACATTTTCTATTTACTGTTGAAGAGTGCTGGAGCAAAGGTACGTGTGCATAGCATTTAGTATAAGAACACTTTTGGATTGTTTACATTGCTTAAGTGTTGCTTTTCGTGTACACTGCACTAAATTGATCTAAGGGCTTGTCCTATAAACAAGATAAGGTGGGGAAGTCATTACCCTCCCTTAGCCCACAAACAATCTCCTCACTCACTAACCCAAGTCTAACTAAAAATGAGTAGACGTTGGCCCTAGGGACATCTCGGACTCAATTAGGAGATTATCCTAAGGGGGAAAGGTGTTGGAATTTGACTCCTGCCAAATTAGTGTCTAGGAAGGGGATTAAGGGCCGAAAGCCCGAAGGTTGGTGGTTACTTAATTAAGGAACGTCTTTGACGGATAACCTCCCACCAATCTTTCCCTAACCTAGCTGATTAGCTTGTGGTCAAAGTCTGCATTATACCTCCCGTGGACAGTCTAATCAGTTAGGAGTCGTCTAGGTCATAGGTCTACCCTAACTTAGTTTAGAATTTTTTTCCTTTGTTTGCTTATTTGTTTCTTTGTTTGTGTTTTATTGTGTGATATGGCTTATAACAATAATTTTTGCAATTTTAATGGTAATCCATATTACACACCAACCTCTTTTTCGAATATTACCAACCCGGCATATCATAACTTTAACCAACCTAGTGTGCCGGAGTGGTCTTATCCAAATGAATATAACCCATGCCCCCCCATCATATGACCATAATTTTCACAACAATTTCAACTCTTCATAGAGTCCATGAGGATTCGCCTCCCCCGAGTCCAATTTTCAACTAACTTGTCCTCCTTATCCACCTTGTCCACAATATTTTCAAGATTCATACTTAGTTCCACCTTTAATCTTGGAAATGATGGAAATGAGTATGCATGAGTCCGAGCAACAATCACAAAATAGAAAACCATCAATCTTGGACATGATGATGGGTGAGTCCAAGCAACAATCACAGAATCTGACAGACTCACAATTTCACCACGATTGTCACAACAACACTTCATCTTTTCAAGTCCAATCACAACAAAACGATGAACCAATTGACTATGAAAAGATGCTTAAAGCCATAACTCAGGCTAGAATCGCTCGTGATCATGACATAGATATGATGGTTCAAACTTTACGTTCTCACCGTTTGACCATTTCTGATGTCGCTAACCATTCTGTTAGAGCCGAAGAGTCACGTTGCTTTGAAAAATAAGATTCTATTTCAGTACAATCATTTGAACTTGCCCAAACTCCAATTTTTGAAAATGACATTGACAGTTTGGCAAGTTATTCATTTCCTGAAATAGAACTTAAGAATGACTATGATCCTGACCCTCAACTTGGTTATTCAATTCTACTTCCTGATTCAATAATGACTCCGGTGTCTTCACCTGATTTCAATTTTTCCGAGTCAACATTGGATCCTGTGCCAATTCATTATGAAATTGAATCGCCAATCTTTTATGATCATCATATTGAACTTGACCAATTTCATACTTTTGAAAGTCCCATTGATAAATTGGCCAGTTCTCATTTTTATGATATTGAACTCAATGAGATATGTGACTTAGATTCTCAAATTTGTGATCCAGTTCAAATTCCCAAATAAATATTGACTCCTATTTTGCTACCCGATTTGAGTAATATTTTAGAGTCAGTTTTGATTCCCACACCTGTCATTCTTGAACTTGAATCACCAATATTAAGTCACATTCCATTGTGGAAAAATGACTGTGGACTTGAGTTTCAGCTTACTGATTTGGACCCACCTCCTGAACCAATCTCGACTCCTGAACCTTTACTTGACTTAAGTCACTTTCCTGAGTCGGTATTAGTTCCCGTACTTTCTCAATCCAAGTCAATAATTCTATCTTTTAACACTCCATTTTGGAACAAGGCGGTTGACAAAATTGACTCTGAAATTAATTATGAAATTTGAAAATTAGATGGGGTTAAATTTTTAATAAAAAATGTTCATACATACATCATTTTAGTGGGTTATACAAGAGAGATTTCTGGTGGGTTCCTCCAAACTCCACAAAAATTCGATTGGGCCGTATTTCGTGGACCAATTAGACTACCACCGGAACCACCACCTTAAGGTAATATTTTCCTTCCCTTTCTTCTTTTTCATGCATCTATGCATTAATTCATACATTGAGGACAATGCATGAGATAGTTGTGGGGGAGGATTTACTAACATACTAACATAGGTAGATACTAACTTAAAAAAATTTTTTTTTTTAAAAAAAACTTTTTGAAAAAGGACAATATTTTGACTTATCTTTTGAAAGAAATCTAAGTTAATCTTAAGAATTAGGAAAATCATGATTAGGATTTCTAAAAACTTGGTTAAAATAAATGAATTGTTGAATTTTTAGGTATAGGAGGAGAAATTGAATAAGTAATTAGTCTTGATTTTTACTTTAATGAAATGTGCATACCTAATACATTTACATATCTAGGATTCTAAGATAAAGACTCTTGTGCCTTATAAAAAATAATAATAATAAAATAAACAAAAACAAAGAAATTCACTAATTAAACTAGATACATGTGCCTCAAGAAGCATAAGTATTCACGCCTAAAGGTGATGTTATAAATAGAGTCCTTGGTTTTGTGGCCTAGTCCATTCGAATCCTTAAGCCCGTGGGGTGTTATCTCACCCGGTGCCCTAAAACCAACCAGTTTGGGAGCCACTGACTTTAAGTTCGCTACATGGGTGGATTAGAAAGCCTAAGAAAACTAAGAAATATTATTTATATATATATTAACACATCTAATAGTCAATTAGTTAGGTATGAGGGCCTCAAGAAGCCTTGATAGTTACACGAAAGAAAATTAGATGAGTTATACATATTAAAAAAAAGAGAAAAAATAATAATAAAGAGGCATGAGAGTCTAAGTTAAAGAATTCCTAGTAAAGATTCACAAGGATGCATATGACTTAGGGTAACGAAAGAGAGTATACAAAAATTCAATTTTGATTCTTACCTAAAATGGATAACAATTTATTATATAAAGACTAAGTTTAAGAATGAATAAAAATGATAATCCTAAAACTTATAGACTACTTAGTCTCTTCAAACATATCTCAAACATTTTCCTTTTTATGGATTTTGTGGGTGTAATCCGCTGAAAACCCTCACGAGACAACACTCGTCCTCTAGGATAACCTAGAGGTTTAACGGCTTGTTGCACATGCTAAGTGCAACCATGATGCCTACGAAAGTGAGTTAGGATAGATTAGTTTTTCTTTCTTATTCTTTTTGATTTTTACTCGAGGATGAGCAAAAAGATAAGTGGGGGGTGTGATAGGTAGTAAAAAATGCATATTTATCACTACATTTACTATCATGTTTCCCTATTTATTCTTTCAATTATGCACTATTACTAAAATGTTGTTATTTAATGTGTGTAGGCCTTGAGTAATTAAGAAAATAAAGAAATAAAAGCCTAAATGAGGCCCAGAAGCCCAAAAGCCCATGTGCAAAAGTTGTAGTAATTTAGAAGTTTCTATATTATCTAACCTAATCTAAACTTGGATTTTAAACTCTTTATTTAAAATCTAAGTGAGGAAAAGAGAGGATAAGATAGAACTCCTAATTGCTAAAAGAAGAGGAAAAGGATGGACTTCTACTCAACCCTAGTTGCTTGCAGGACAAGGCTAAAGATAAAGGAGAGAAAAATTCGGATTTAGACTGTACATGTTTTAGTATTCAGATCATAACTTTTACTACAGATATTCAAATCCTATGATTCAAGATGTTCCAGAAAGAAGACTTTAAGGACTACAACTCTTATGTTGATTAAACTTTCCAATTTAGTCAGAAGATAAGCCATATTCGGTTATCAACATGATAACAAGTTGCAGGACAGATTTGAACTTCTATAGATAAGTCAAAACAAGTTTGGAGATAAAAGAAGAATTTAAATTCAGAGATATTTTGCTCCTGTTATCTTCATACGCTTCTTATCCTCTGGTTTTCTCCTATAAATACCCCTACATAGCAACAGAGTAAGGGCAGATCTCAGAAGCTCAAGGGCAGATCCAGAAACGAGCAAGTAGAGAATAGAATTTAGGCTAACTTGTAGTTTGTAACTTAGGTTTTTTTTTTTTTATGTAATTTTTATTTTCCTTTATGTAACTGAGAGGAGAAACGAGTTTCATGGAGGAAGGAGTTCAAATTTGTACTGAGGGTGACACCGGTGTAAGTAAGTCTTTTCTTTCATTGTTATTAGATTCAAATCAAAGTTTCTTTTTCTTCTTTACTTTTGTTTTCGTTTACTTTCCTTTGATGTGTTTGTAATCCAAGTGAATTCGATAGCCTCGAGACTGCTTCGCCATTGCAAGTGCCCTTGATGGCCTATGGTGATGAATAACCATTCTTTGTTAGTTTAGCTCCGCCCTTTTATTCGTAGTGTAGATCGAGAATGGGGAAGATCCTATACGCCATGCTTGATTGCCTTCAAAGACAAGGTAAGTCGTCGCAATGGATCCAAGGTATACGAGCAATGAAGAGGTAAGTAATTTTTATGTTGTCTTTCTTTTCTTTTATTTCTTTAGTTTAGATCACCAACACCAACAACATCCAACTCTTTCATCACTCATTTCGATTTCTTTGTATATATTTATTTTCTATTTTTCTCCACCTTCTTAATATACCACTTTCTTTCTAATTTCACTTTAACTTAATTTTTCTCTTTTTCTTTTAAAGAACTAAAGAAGAACTTTAACCATACTTTGTAGCCTAAAAGAAAACTTACTAAAAAAGCTTCTATCGCTAGTCCCTCCTTGTGGATCACGACCCGCATAGCCACTTGCTATCGCGGTAGAATTGAGTAACTTGCACATCTCTCTTTAAAGTTTTGAAATTCTGTATTTTGTGTGCAGGTAAAACCTCAATCACCTTACCTTAATTGATTACAAATATTTGAATAGAGGCTAAGTCTAGGGATGAATAATTCGATACTCTTATAACTTACAAGTTCCTTAATACTTATAAAAACACTTCAAATAGTTTCTCTTCTTTTCAAAATGTATTTTCAAAAATACTAACAAATTATTTCGTTTCTTTATGGATTTTGTGGGTGTAATCCACTGAAAACCCTCAGGAGACTACAACTCCTCCTCTAGGGGTAACCTAGAGGTTTCAAGGCTTGTTGCACATGCTAAGTGAAAAGTCACCTAGAGGGGGGGTGAATAGGTGACAATGCTAATCAAGGGCAAATTAAAAATTTAAAGCTACAACAATCACAAGATGAATGCAAGCAAGTAAGAATGACAATGAATATGATGAGCAAGTAATAAGTGCAAGCAAAATAGAGTAAGAATTGCAAGAATGTAAACCAATCGCAAACACAAGGATATGTTATCGAGGTTCGAGCACCCAGCTCTACTCCCCGCCTTCCCCAGAAGGATTCTAGCTACTTCCACTATCACAAAGAACAATTACAATGGAGTACCCAACTCCTACAATCTCAAGAACAAGTGATTTCCTTGGTAGTCAAAAGACCACAAACTCTCTCTTTCAAAAATCTCTTCCCTTACAAAAGGTCCTTAGAGAAATGAGTAGAATTGAAGCTCTTTTTGTGTAAGGAAAAGAAATTGAAATCAGAGAAAAACTTTTGAAAACCCTTCAGAAAATTGAGAGAATTTAGCACAAAACCAAGAACTTTGAAAGCCTTAATCTTTTGAATTTTTGCAAAGATTGTTGTTGTAACCAATCTCTCCCCAAACACCCCTATTTATAGGAGAGGGCTAGGGTTTAGGGATAAAACATATTTACTGATGTTTAGGAGGTAATTAGATCAAAATATATCCTTAAACGGATTTTTAAACACAAAAGACAAAAAATAAACAGCCCTTAAAAATCTGCCCGTTACTGTTCAAACGGTCGGATCGGTCGACCGGGCCGGTCGACCGGTAGTATAAAAATTTGACCGTTACAGGCTATCGGTCGACCGACCCGGTCGACTGATACAAACTGTGACAAAAATAAATATTCCGGTCGACCGCCCCGGTCGACCGACAGACGTGCACACGGATACGTGCAGCTGCCAGGACTTCGGTCGACTGGTCCGGTCGACCGGACCAGACTGACATAGGCTCGGTCGACCGACCCGGTCGACCGGATCAGGTCAAAAAGCCAAATTTAAAAAGAAATAGAAGAGGATTTTGATTTTATCAAAAATACTTTTGAACAGGGATTAGTATAAAACACAAACATATATCTGTAGGCAAAATCTTGTATGCAAAATATTTTTGTATAATTTATAAGAAATTATTTTGGAATGAGCATGTGCGCAAAAACGTGTGTGATAGAGCTTCAAACCTATCCACTATTCTTTAACATACTATAAACTGAAAAACAAATTACATGAAGACTTATTGAGCTATCTTCAAGTCTTTGAGCCATCCAATGCCTTGCTAGTGCCTTCTCTTCTATGATCCTTCCTTGATGTGCAATTTGCCTTTCTTGCTTTGTGGAACTTAGAAGTTCTTGCAATAGCTAAGCGAATGGTCTCTAAACATGGTACAAACCTGAAACTTATCTTAACAAACTTGTTAGTACCAAATAGCTCATATTTGGTTTGTCATCATCAAAACACAAAACAATTGGAGAGTGTAACCTCTTGGGCCAACAATCTCCCCCTTTTTGATGATGACAAAACAAATAGGCTATTAACAAAAATATAGGGTAGGAGAAAACTCCCCCTCAAATTATGCTATACTTAAAACACAAGAGTATGCTCTAGAAACCAATAATTGAAATGATGCACCAATTATTGATATTTTTGTGTTTTTATTGAAACCAATAAAAACACAAAAATATCTCTTGATACCAAAAATACCAATACCAAAAATACAAGAATTTATTTAAAACACAAAAACTCATAAAAACAAAACAACAAAACATATAAATTCATATGGAACCAAGACCAAATGAACTTATTTTTGTCCATGTAAACTTATTCTCCCCCTTTTTGTCATACATCAAAAAGGGTTATGAAAAACATGTTTATTCAATAATACAAACATTAAGTTCTCCACAAATAAACGAAAATCTAGCAAAATCAAGAGGTTTAGTGAAAATATCGGCTAGTTGTAAATCCGTGGAAACATAATCAATATCTATATCACCTTTCTCAAAATGATCTCTAAGAAAGTGATATCTAATCTCAATGTGCTTGGTCTTACTATGTTGATTTGCATTTTTGGTCATGTGAATAGTACTAGTATTATCACAAAATATTTTTATATGATCAAAGTGCAAATCAAAATCAAGGAGAGTATGTTTCATCCAAAGGACTTGTGCACAACAAGCCCCCGCGGCAACATACTCCGCCTCGGCGGTTGAGAGAGCTACGGAATTTTGCTTCCTAGAGGACCATGAAACAAGACAATTACCAAGAAATTGACATGTCCCACTAGTACTCTTTCTATCTACTCTACAACCCGCATAATCGGCATCCGAATAACTAGTCATTGAAAAATCTATAGTTTTTGGATACCAAAGACCCATTCCAATTGTGCCCTTAATATAACGAATAATGCGTTTTACCGCAATAAGATGAGACTCTTTAGGACACGATTGAAATCTAGCACAAAGACACACATTAAACATGATATCCGGCCTACTTGCCGTCAAATATAAAAGACTTCCTATCATGCTTCTATATAATTTAATATCAACATTTTTACCTTGTTCGTCCTTATCAAGCTTGGTTGTAGTTGCCATTGGAGTGTTGCAAGCCTTTGATCCTTCAAGCCCAAACTTCTTTACTAGCTCCTTTGCGTACTTGGCTTGGTTAATGAAGGTTCTGTCTTGCAATTGCTTGATTTGGAGTCCAAGGAAGAAATTAAGCTCACCCATGGAAGACATTTCAAACTCTAGTTGCATTACCTTTTCAAAATCCTTGCACAAAAGCTCATTAGTAGATCCAAAAATTATATCATCAACATAAATTTGCACAATTAAAATATCATTTTAACATGCTTAGTAAAGAGAGTTGTGTCTACTTTGCCTTTAATAAAATCATTTGAAATGAGAAAACTAGAAAGCCTTTCATACCAAGCTCTTGGAGCTTGTTTCAATCCATACAAAGCTTTATCAAGTTTAAAAACAAAATCGGGATGAACATGATCAATAAAACCGGGAGGTTGAGTAACATAAACTTCTTCATTAATAAAACCATTTAAAAATGCACTTTTTACATCCATTTGAAAAAGTTTAAAATTTTTAAAACATGCAAAAGCTAGTGTCATCCGTATGGCTTCAAGCCGTGCTACGGGTGCAAAGGTCTCCTCAAAGTCAATTCCCTCAACTTGAGTGTAACCTTGGGCCACTAACCTAGCTTTATTCCTAATGACATTTCCGGACTCATCCATCTTGTTTCTAAAGATCCACTTAGTACCAATTATTGGTCTATCGTGGGGCTTAGGAACAAGGTGCCAAACTTGGTTGCGCTCAAATTGATTGAGTTCCTCTTGCATGGCAAGCAACCAATATGGGTCCGTCTCGGCTTCGAGAATGCCTTTGGGTTCAAAATGAGAAATAAAAGCAAAGTTACCACATATGTCATGGAGTTTGGAGCGCGTTGTGACTCCTTTAGATGCATCACCCAAGATGAGCTCCTTAGGATGATTTGTAGCGTATCTCCAAGCTTTAGGAAGCGGTTGAGTGCTTTCCTCCTTATCCTCTTGAACTTCACCAATAGGATCTAGCTTTTCTTCTTGAGCGGGTGAGTCCTTCAAGGATAGTCTCTCCATGTCTTCACCTAGTGGTTCAATCTCTACAACATTCTCAACAACCACATTAGATTCTTCAAATTTAACATGCATGGATTCTTCAATGGTTAGTGTAGATCTATTGAAAACTCTATATGCTTTGCTAATAGAGGAATATCCAACAAAGATAGCCTCATAAGCCTTAGCATCAAATTTACCCAAATTATCCTTAGTATTTAAAACAAAACACTTGCATCCAAAAACTTTAAAATATGCAACATTTGGTTTTCTAGAATGATACATTTCAAATGATGTTTTTGAAGAATTTTTGCATAAATAAATACGATTCGATATATAGCATGCGGTGTTTACGGCCTCGGCCCATAAATATTGAGGGAGGTCATATTCACTTATCATTGTCCTAGCCATCTCTTGAAGTGTTCTATGTTTTCTTTCTACAACTCCATTTTGTTGTGGAGTTCTAGGACAAGACGTTTCATGCTTAATTCCCTTTTCATCACAATAAGTCATGAAGAGTTGGTTAATAAACTCACCACCTCTATCACTTCTTATTCTCAAAATCGAAAAACCCTTTTCTTTTTCAACTCTTTTTCAAAAAATCTTAAAATGAGAAAAAGTTTGATCTTTATTTTGCAAAAAGAAAACCCAAGTAAAACGGGAGAAATCATCAACCAAAACAAATGCAAATCTACTTCCATTTAAACTTTTAGTTTTAGTTGGTCCAAAAAGATCCATATGAATTAATTCTAAAGGCCTAGTTGACATGATATCCTTGATTGGTTTAAAGGAAGACTTGGTTTGTTTCCCAAGCTGGCACGCATTACAAATGCGGTCTTTCTCAAAATCCAAGCAAGGTATACCCTTCACCAATTCCTTTGAATTAATCCTAGAGATATGGTCAAAAGATGCATGTCCTAATCTTCTATGCCAAAGCCAAGAAATTTCATCAAAAGCATTTAAGCATTTAGTAGAACAATCTAAATTAAGCATGTCAATAATATAAACATTATTATCACGAAAACCGGTAAGAATACAAACATCGGATTTAACATCAAAAATCTTGCATGAGGAATCATCAAAAACAACTTTAAGTCCACGATCACAAAGTTGGCTAATGCTAAGCAAATTATGTTTTAAACCATCTACTAAAACAACATTCTCTATAATAGGAGATGAACCAATTTGAATATTACCGATACCGATGATGGTGCCTTTGGAATCATCCCCGAAGGTGACGGAGCCACCTTCCATGTACCTTGATAGGGTTGTGAAGTTGTTGATATCCCACGTCATGTGTCTCGAACAACCACTATCAAGGTACCACCGCTCCCTACGTCTTGGAGCCTTGGTGTGTACCTACATCAAACATTTTAGGACTTGATTTTGGTACCCACATTTTCTTGGGTCCATGAGGGTTAGAGCCATTAACCCAAACAAGATTATTTGAACTATGCAATTTATCATAACAAAATTTAGCTAAATGTCCATTTTTGCCACAATATGTGCATCTATACACTCTACCATATCTAAAAGCATAGTGAGTGTGTGATTTGTGAGCATGGGCATTGTGAGCATGAAAAGATTTAGCATGAGAAGTATTATTTGAAGTGTGAGCATGTGGAATTTTAGCATGAGAATCTTTAGCATGAGAAGTGTGCTTTTTGGAAAACTTTTCTTCAAGTTTCTTAGTATTAAAGGCACAATCTTTTAAAACTTTTTCAAACTCATTCATTTTGGATTTAAAAGAAGAAATTTCTTTATTATCAACAATAGGGGTTTTACCCTTACAAGAAATCTTATAAGCATCAAATTTATTTTGAATAGAAACAAGATTTGAAGAAAGATCATCTTTTTCTTTCGAAACAATGGCAAGTTGATCCTTAAGAAAAGCAACTTCTTTTTGTAATTTTAAGCATTCAAGTTTCTTATTATCATAAGTTTCAGAAAGTTCTACAAATGCATGTACTAGAACTTTCTTACTTAGTTCATCATCTTCATCATCATGGGATTGAGGGGTTACCTTAGGTGTGTTTGCCATGAAACACATATTAGCTTGATCCACCTCCTCTTCGGACTCGCTTTCCGAATCCCATGTTGCTTTGTAGGCTTTCTTTTCCTCCGGCTTCTTTAGCTTGAAGGAGGAAGTCATTTTCTTCTTGAACTCCGGACAATCCGCCATGATATGTCCGGGTTTGCGGCAATTGTAGCATATGATCTTCCGCTCCTCTTTGCCTTCGAATTTTCTCCGGAAGTTGAACTTGTTCTTTCGGTACAACCTCTTGACATTCCGCACAAGTAGAGTTAGCTCCTCATCTTCTTCTTCGTCATCTTCATCGTCATCATTGGTGGAAGAAGTCTTGAAGGCTATGGATTTCTTCTTTGAAGTAGTAGCCTCATCTCTTGCTTTCTTCTCCATCTCATGGGTCTTTAGGTTCCCAATGAGACTAATGATGTCCATCTCGTCCTTGTCATTTAATTCCTTTAATGTGGTGGCCTTGATCTCCCAAGATGGTGGAAGAGCCCGTATCACTTTGCGCACCTTTTGATCGTTGGAGATGACGTCACCTAATGAAGAAAGACCATTTGTAATTTTAGTGAAACGAGTAATCATACAATCAATGGATTCTTCATCAAGCATTTTGAATGATTCATATTGAGACCTCAAGAGATCTATCTTAGCTCTCTTGACTTGTGAAGTCCCTTCATGTGTGACCAATAAGTGTTGCCAAATCTCATAGGCGGATTGGCAATGAATTACCCGTGTAAGGTCATCCTCATTCAAGGCGGTTAAAAGGGAGTTTTGGGCTTTTGAGTTAGCCTCATATTCTCTAAAGTTGAAGTCGGTCCAAGTGCTCTCATCTTCATTGGGTGCTACATAGGGTTTGGTCAAAGACTTAGCCACTAAACTACCTAGTGATTGCAAAAAGATAGTCATCCTAACCTTCCAAATAGGGAAGTTGAGTCCATCAAATTTAGGTAGGGTTTTAATGTTGTCGGCCATGTTTACTAGTGTATGAATGTATGAATGGAAATGTTGATTAGCAATATTTTAAGGATCTCTCTATGGATGTTAAGCCAAACCTAGAGTCCAAGCTCTGATACCAATTGAAAAGTCACCTAGAGGGGGGGTGAATAGGTGACAATGCTAATCAAGGGCAAATTAAAAATTTAAAGCTACAACAATCACAAGATGAATGCAAGCAAGTAAGTATGACAATGAATATGATGAGCAAGTAATAAGTGCAAGCAAAATAGAGTAAGAATTGCAAGAATGTAAACCAATCGCAAACACAAGGATATGTTATCGAGGTTCGAGCACCCAGCTCTACTCCCCGCCTTCCCCAGAAGGATTCTAGCTACTTCCACTATCACAAAGAACAATTACAATGGAGTACCTAACTCCTACAATCTCAAGAACAAGTGATTTCCTTGGTAGTCAAAAGACCACAAACTCTCTCTTTCAAAAATCTCTTCCCTTACAAAAGGTCCTTAGAGAATAATGAGTAGAATTGAAGCTCTTTTTGTGTAAGGAAAAGAAATTGAAATCAGAGAAAAACTTTTGAAAACCCTTCAGAAAATTGAGAGAATTTAGCACAAAAACCAAGAACTTTGAAAGCCTTAATCTTTTGAATTTTTGCAAAGATTGTTGTTGTAACCAATCTCTCCCCAAACACCCCTATTTATAGGAGAGGGCTAGGGTTTAGGGATAAAACATATTTACTGATGTTTAGGAGGTAATTAGATCAAAATATATCCTTAAACGGATTTTTAAACACAAAAGACAAAAAATAAACAGCCCTTAAAAATCTGCCCGTTACTGTTCAAACGGTCGGATCGGTCGACCGGGCCGGTCGACCGGTAGTATAAAAATTTGACCGTTACAGGCTATCGGTCGACCGACCCGGTCGACTGATACAAACTGTGACAAAAATAAATATTCCGGTCGACCGCCCCGGTCGACCGACAGACGTGCACACGGATACGTGCAGCTGCCAGGACTTGGGTCGACTGGTCCGGTCGACCGGACCAGACTGACATAGGCTCGGTCGACCGACCGGTCGACCGGATCAGGTCAAAAAGCCAAATTTAAAAAGAAATAGAAGAGGATTTTGATTTTATCAAAAATACTTTTGAACAGGGATTAGTATAAAACACAAACATATATCTGTAGGCAAAATCTTGTATGCAAAATATTTTTGTATAATTTATAAGAAATTATTTTGGAATGAGCATGTGCGCAAAAACGTGTGTGATAGAGCTTCAAACCTATCCACTATTCTTTAACATACTATAAACTGAAAAACAAATTACATGAAGACTTATTGAGCTATCTTCAAGTCTTTGAGCCATCCAATGCCTTGCTAGTGCCTTCTCTTCTATGATCCTTCCTTGATGTGCAATTTGCCTTTCTTACTTTGTGGAACTTAGAAGTTCTTGCAATAGCTAAGAGAATGGTCTCTAAACATGGTACAAACCTGAAACTTATCTTAACAAACTTGTTAGTACCAAATAGCTCATATTTGGTTTGTCATCATCAAAACACAAAACAATTGGAGAGTGTAACCTCTTGGGCCAACACTAAGTGCAATCGCGTGACCTGCAAAGTGGTCCAATAAAATCTTAGGTTAGTTTTGTTTTGCTCGAGGACGAGCAAAAGATAGGTGTGGGGGTGTGATCGTACACATATTTTGCATTCTTTTCATTACACTCCTACATTTATCGTATAATAAATCTGCTAATTTTCTTATCTTAAATATCTATTTTGCAGAAGATAATAATGAAGAGAAAGAGGATTAAATCAAATAAATACCAGTAAAAATCAGATTAATTGGATCTATTTGGTTAGCTGAGGATGATCCCAGATCTAGTTAAAACAAATCAAGGATTGGGGAAAATATTTAGCTGAAGATCAGAGCAAATCAGAAAGATAACACCAAATAGAAACCGGTAAAATTCAGATTTTATAAATCCATTTTGGTTAGCTAAAGATCAACCGACAATAATATCAAATACAGAGAAGATCAACGGATGGGATGAAGCAAGTTTGACTCAGATTCTGACTGAATATATTTTAGTATTTGAATCATAACTTTCGCTACCGAATCTCAAATCTGATGATTCAAGATGATCCAGAAAGAAGATTTAAAGGGCTACAACTCTTATGTTGATAACTGTTTCAAATTCTATCATCTGTTAAGCAATATTCAGCAATCAATACTCCATCAAGCTGCAGAACAGAATTCTAGATAAATCCAGTTTGGAGATAAGGGGAAGATTGAAATTCAAAAATAGCCAACTCTTCTTATCTCCCTATACTCTCCCTTATCATTATTTTTCCTATAAATACATGTATTCATTTAGAGATGAGAGGACAATAGAGGGCTGAAAAGCTAGAAAAAGAAAGTTTTGAGCATTATAATGCGAGATTGGAGAGGTCAAGAGCTTTGTATTTGATGCTTATAGAATAAAATTCAGAATTCTTCTTCACGATCTTGCGGCGTTCAGTCTAAGTTTTTTTTAATTTTCTCTTTATTTTTTTGTTATTCTTTTCTTTCATATTTGATTCCATGAAGTCATCTCTTTTCTTTTATTAGCTACTTTTGTTTCAGCATCGCTTGGAGGAGAGAGACAACAAGGCGACAATAAGAAATAAGTTCACTAGTTCATCTTCCTTTTCCCTTCGTACCAATCTTTTAATTTCTTTTTTATTCTTATTTTGGGTATTCAAATCTTCGCAAAAAGGTTAGTATTTCTTTCTTCTTTTGCTTTCTTCATATTTTTTTTTCTTTTGCTTTCTTCTTCAAGATCTTTATTTATTTATTTATTTTTAAAAAAATAAAATTTCAACCTTCATCCAAGGGATTTCTCAACTAGAATAAGATAAAAGTGAGATTTTTAATAACTAAAATTTCAAGAACAAGTCTCTGTGGATTCGATCCTATACTTGCCATGACACACTTTGCCAAAAAGATTTTAGTATGTTTAGGTTTTATAACTTGTACGTGATTCAACAACGATGGCGTTTTTCATGAATTTCGAATCGCGAACACAAATCTTGTTAAAACTTGTGTTATACATGTATAATTCTTGATATACACGTGTTCTTCATGCTATATATACTTTATTTGTTTTGTGAACTCATTTATGATTGATTGTACATTGTATGTGCTAGTTTTGATGATTCTTACATGATTATATGATATATCATGTTTTTAAAAAAAATTCATGCTAGTTTTGATTTTTGAAGCTTTATTGTCTTATCTCCATGTATATATTTCTTACATTATCTTTGTGCACTCGATATATTTTGTTTACTCATGATTTTAATTTCATGAGCATCTATGTGCTTTATAGACCTTGCGTGTCAATAATTATGTGTTTAGCATGTTTTCATGAATATATATATTATATATATATATATATATATATATATATATATATATATATATATATATATATATATTGTTCCTTACTTGAATGATTTCGTACTAATTTTGAAAATTACTTTTAAAGTAGTCTTTATTTTTTAATTGGTAGATTTTCAATCCATACTAAATTATTTTCAAATATTATTTTTGAAAACTTCTATCCTAAAAGGGCGGTTGGTTGGGTAACCATGCCTTGTGTGCCTTAATGAATATTTTTTAAATTTGTGCATGATAGGGTGGTTGATATGAGTTATACATGATTCTCATGTTATTTCATTTTTGTATTCTCATTCAAGTTTTTCTAAATATGTATGCATTAAATTTCAGGTGGTATTTCATTTTCATGCAAACATATATATGAATTGATTGTGCATGTTTATCAATGTCCTTATATGTTTTTAAAGCACAAATAAATTTCATGCTAAGCTTAGTTTTACTTTAAAATATTTATTTTTATTTTCAACAAGTTTATGCATTAGATTTGTGATAATTTCAAAAAAAAAGGAAGAAAAGTTCTTTAACTTAAATGATTTCATGTTTAAGTTTATCTATAAAATAATATCTATGTTTATCCGCAAGTGGTTTCCACAAGTGGTATCTAAAATATTTTATTGATTTCAAGAAGTATCAAAATTTATTTAAGTAATTTACAAGTGATATCACAATTTGTTTAATTGATTTCATGTGGTATTAAAATTTGTTTCGGTTGATTACAAGTAGTATCAAAATTTGTTTTAATTGGTTTTCAAAATTTATTTTGACATATATTGCTTATATGCAAGGGGAGCTTAGCATCTCCTTTTGATTAAGGTTTTACCTGCACACAAGAATACATAATTTTAGAACTTAAAAATCAAGAGTGCAAGATGCTCAATTCTACGGCTATAACAAGTGGCTATGCGGGTCGCGATCCACAAGGAGAGACTAGCAATGGAAGCTTTTTAGTAAGTTCTCTTTTACTACAAAGAATGATTAAAGTTCTTCTTTTAGTTCTTTAAAAGAAAAGAGAAAAATGGAGTTACAGTTAAGTTAGAAAGAAAGTGGTAGATCGAGAAGGTGGAGAAAATGAAAGTGGATATGTACAAAGAAATTGAAAAAGATTGAAAGAAATTTGAAAGATTATGGTGTTGGTAATTTACACTAAAATTAAAAGAAAAGAAAACTAAAACCTAAAAAAGTTACTTACCTCTTCGGCGCTTGCTTACCTTTGACCCGTATCAATGATGTATCTTTGCTTGAAGGCGAGCGAAATATGACAAATAGGATCTTGACCATTCCCGTATTACACTATGAATTGAAGGGGCAAGCTACACTACCATAGAAATAGATATCCATCACCATAAGCCATCAACGACACTTACAAGGGCAAGGCAACTTCGAGGCTATCGGTTTCATTTGGATCCACAAATATAGGAGAGGGAATTAAACAAAAACAAGAGTAAAGAAGAAAAAGAAACTTCAATTTGATTCAAATAACAATGGAAGAAAAGATCACTTACACCAGTGTCACCTTCAGTACAAGCTTGCTCTCATTCCTCCTTGAAAGTATCCTCTCCTCTCAATTACATAAAAAAAATAAAAATTACATGAAAGAAAATAAAAAACCTATGTTACAAACTACAAATTAGCCTAAATTCTACTCTTTGTTGGTCGTTCTCCTTTTGCCTTTGAGATTGCAGGTATTTATAAGAGAAATACAGAGGGTAGAGGAGTATGAAGATAAGAGAAGCTGGCTATTTCAGAATTTGAATCCTCCCCTTATCAGCTCTGATCTGCAGCTTATTGACATATTGATTGCTAAATATAACTTATCAAATGACAGAATTAGAAATAATAATCAACTTAAGAGTTGTATCCCTTTAAGTCCTCTTTCTGGATCATCTTGAATCATCAGATTTAAGTTCTGGTAGCGAAAGTTATGATTCAAATACTAAAATGTATCCAGTTAGAATTTGAGTCAAAATTGCTTCATCTCATCCATTGATCTTCTCTCTATCCATTTATTCCTTTGGATTTAGACTCTGTATTTGACGTTATCCTCGGTTGATCTTTAGCTTTAAGTACTTGATTCACCAAAATCTGAATTTAACCAACTGAATTTGGGATCATCCTCCTCTAACCAAATAGATCTAGTTAACTTTAAATTTAACTGATATTTATTTGATTTTATCCTCTTTCTCCCCATGATTATCTTCTGCAAAATAGACATTTAAGACAAGAAATTTAGCAGATTTATTACATGATAAATGTGGATATGTAATAAAGAATAATGCAATAAATGTGTGCAATCACCTCTATACATAGATTCATGATGAGTATAGTATATAAAGAAGAGTTTGACCTCTTTTCTTTATATGGTACACGTGTGTAAGGGAACTTAACATCTCCATCTATACATTATATATTATGCGCATATAAGTTAGAGTTTAGTCATCCCTTCTCTATTTAATGCATGTATGTAGGGGGAATTAACTTGACGTCTCTCCTCTTCATGGGTTTATATTGCATATATATTTACCATGTTTTCTTTAACCCTTTATTGATGAATTGATAAAAAGGGGGAGAGAAATTAGAGTTTATATATGCATGCGTGTCTTTGTTTATGCGTGCGTGTGTGTGTGTGTGTGTGTGTGTGTGTGTGTGTGTGTGTGTTTATGTTTATGAGCTTCATTGAATATCTATATGTTTATGCGATGCATGAGTTAATGGGGAGCTTCTATGAAGCTTATCTTTAATCCATGCATATATAACTCCATGAGTTTTGTCATCATTAAAAAGGGAGAGACTGTTGGCCCAAAGGCCCATCACTCTAGTTTTGATGATAATTAACTCATGTAGTTATAGTACTAGTGATCTTGTGTTTATTAAGTTTCAAATATTTATCAAGATCTTAGTCGGTATTTAGCTTCAACAAAAGATTCGAATTCAAAAATTGAAGGTAGCATGTGTTGATTCAAGAGCTCGCACTTCAAGATTACATCAAGTACTCAAAGAGGAGTCTAGCTCGTTTGGATCAAGTTTGGATCAAGTCAAGATGAAGAAGAAAATTTTCAAGAGAAGCTTTTCAGGAAGACTTGAGTCCTAATTTGTAAGTTTAAGATTTTTTTCTAGGTAAAATGTAAAGAATAGATTAGTTGTAGATTGCTCAAGCTGATACACACACACCCCCAAAATTTTATTTATTGTTTTCATGTCAAATATTTTGTGTTTTCAAAAAAAATATGTTTATATGATTTTTATCTCAATAAAATAAGTTTTATAGTTTGCAATATGTGTTGGATTCTATCCACACATATTTGAGCTTCATATGTCTATGGAAACTTATTTCTATACATTTTGGTTTTGATTTTCAAGAATATATCGTTCGGTTTCATGAATAGATTTCATCAAAACAAGTTGACATGATTTATATGTGTATTGGATTTCATCCATATATTGTTGCTTCATAATGTTTAGATAATTTATTATGTTGAGTTTATATCATGTGTTTAATTTTTATTTTTATCAAAACTTATTTTGGAGCTTATTGTCAAAACAAGTGTATTTCATTTCCTATGTGTATTGGATCATTTTCATACACACTATGATTCAAATGTGTTTCAATATCTTATTTTTATATTTGTACAAGTTTTGAAAAAATCGCTTTTTCATTTCAAAGCTTAAGTTTTGACAAAAACCGGTTTTGTTTTAAGCTTTAATTACTATGTCTCAAAAATAATTCAATTGTTTATAATATGTGTTGATTTTTTATCACACATATTTGTACTTCAGTTTATTTACATGTACTTATTTTTGTGGATTTTATGGAGATTTATAGGATTTAAAATGTATTTATAAGATGTTCAATCTGGGGCTGGTTACAGTCGACCAACCGGTCGACTGAAGCCTGGCTCGATCGATCGAGCGATCGATCGGCGTGCATAGAAACATGCACGAGCCCAAAGTCCTGGCTCGGTCGACCGAGTTGCTCACCCAACTCTCTATTGGGTGCCGGTAGACTGAGCGGTCGACTGATAGAGAATTTTTATTTTTTGTGCCTGAGGACGGTCGACTAGGCGGTCGACCGGCACCCCCAACAGTCAGAAAAATAATTGCTGGCCGGTCGACCGACAGGTCATTCTGAGCGTATAACGGCTAGTTTTCTGATGGCCTTATAAAAGGGTCTTTTGGGCTAGTTTTTGTTAAGATTTTACCAAATATTTTCAAGAGCTTTTCACAGAGTTTCTTAACAAGCTTTTGGAGCTTCATTTCTATATCAAAAGAGAGTTTATTAAGAGTGATTTTCTTGAGTTATCAGAATATTTTCTTAAGCTTTTATCTCTCAAATCTATCTAGTTTTCTTACACAAGCTTGAGTCTTTGCATTGCTATATCCATCCTATAGGGATCCTTGTATGTGAGACTGTTTGTTTGTGATCAAGAAGTGATTACAAAGTGTTCCACCTTGTATTAAGAAGTTGGAGGTTACAGCCTCGGCGAATGTGCGAGTTCGTGTTATGTGTTTTTCTTGCGGGAACAAGAGTTCTTGAGGGAGCTCGTTGTAGGTGTTGCGGCATCGAGTGATCTTGCGGGATCGTTTATAGTGAAAATTCTTCATAGTGGTGAAGGCGAGGACACAGAGCAAGTGGCTCGAACATCAAAATAAATCTTTTGTGTTTGTGATTGCTTATCTCTCTCTCAACTCACTTGTGTTTATATCTTGCATACTCATAATTGTCCATATCTCTATATGCTTGATATTACTTATACTCAATCGATATACTTGCTTGGGTTATTTGATATCTTGCATTGTTATTATTGTTTATTCTTTACATACTTTATATTGTGTTTGTGCTCACACTAGTATTTAACCAAGAGAGCTATAGTTGCATCTCAACTCTTAATCTAGAAAAATCTTGATAAGAAGTAAAGAGCCCTTCACTGGGAATTCAGCTTCACTCTTTAGTTATACATTGTGAGATAGTTTTAGTTTGCATAATAGTTTTTAATTCCGCATTGTTTGACATTAGATTAGCATATCACCTATTCACCCCTCTAGGTGAACTACAACTATGTGCATTAGATTATATCCATACACATCATGATTCAAATGTGTTTCAATATCTTGTTTTTTGCATTTATACAAGTTTGAGAAAAATCGGATTTCTATTTAAAAGTTTGATTTTTGAAAAATACAGTTTTTGGTTTATACCTTAATTTCTTTACCTCAAAAATAGTTCACTTGTTTGTAATATGTGTTGATTTTTGATCACACATATTTGAAATTAAAATTATTTATATGAACTTATTTTTGTGAAATTTATTGGGATTTAATTGAATTTTTATGGGTTTGTGAAGTTAGAGTTTAAAACCTTAAAAACCTGGGTTTGGGCTGCTTTCGGCCGACCAACCGGTCGACCGAAGTATAGCTCGATCGATCAGGCAGTCGACCGATGTGCACAAAAATGTGCACATTCTCAGAGCCTTGGCGTGATCGACCAACCGGTCGACCGTAACAAGGAGCGGTCGACTGACTGGCTCACCCAACTTTCAGTTGGGTGCTGGTCGACCGACCGGTCGATCGACAAAGAGTTGAACTCTCTATGCCTGGGGGAGATCGATCGGCAACCCTAATAGCCAGAAATCTAACCGTTTGTTGATCGACTGGGCAGTTGACCGACATGCCTGTTTGGCCTGTGTTCTGCCTCCAACGGCTAGTATTCTGAACCCCATAAATTAGGTTCATTTGGCCAGTTTTTAGCAAGATTTTCAAGAGCAATTTTTCCCATCTTCTACAGAGTTTTAGCAACAAGTTTTTATATAAGTTTTTATGCTTCAAAATCAAAATCTTTATCTGTTTCAAAGTCTTAGATAATCAAAGAAAATCAAGTTTTGGGAATTCTAGTTTTATTCTTCAATTTCTTCATCTATTAAGAAGTTTTTTTTCAAGAGTTTTCTTTGTGTTTTCTTTTCCAAAAACTTTATGCACTCACATACTGAAAAACACCTAGAGGGGGGGTGAATAGGTGTAATTGCTAATCTAAGAAACTTAATGCAAACTAAGTGCGCTAAATGCGGAAGCTAATGCAAATTATGCACAAACTAATACAATACAACAAGTGTAGCCGAATTCCCCTTGCGAGGCTCTGGACTAACTCCCCTTGATTCCCCTTGAAATGGGTTGAGGTGCTATGTGAAGCTCTTGTTGGATGAGTATAAGTTAGGCACACACACACAAGCAATCCAAGCAATGTGCACACACAATCAAGCTAAGCAATAAAGGATATAGCAATATGAAATAATGCATGGCAACACAAGCAATATGATATGGCAATATGAGTTATGCTCAACACAAGCAAATATGATATGATGATATGAAGTATGATGCTTTGCACAATATAAATGAGAGAGAGTTAGAGAGACAATGGATCAATACGCAAACACCAAGATTTGTTTCGAGGTTCGAGCACCTTGCTCTACATCCCCGCCTATACCACCGTGTAGGATTTCCACTATCTCAACTCCCACCGAGGGAACCTCTACCAAAGAGGATTTCTTACAACTCTAGGAGTACCAAACTCCTCTCTCAAACAACCACCTCACAACCGAGGGGTAAGGCCCGTAGCCAATACAACAACCAAACCACACACCTCTACCGAAGAGGCTCACAACCAAACTCCACCTCTACCGAAGAGGGAGCAAACCAATACCACTCCGATCACCTCTACCGAAGAGGGATACAACAAATAAAGGAGGGTTTACAACAAGTGGTTCAAAAACCACAAACTCTCTTTTTCTTTCTTTTTCCACAAAAACAAAGATCCTAATAGTTTAGGATAGTATGATATAGCTCAAGTGTGGAATCAAAGTGTTTTTGGAAACAAGCAACAAAGAAAAACTACTTGGGAAATCTCTTGTATATGATAGAAAATGAAATACCAAATCAAAATCCCAAAACCTAGTTTTCTTTGATTTTCCAAAAACCCAAAACAAATAAAGATGAGAAGTTTTAAAGCCCCAAAAACTCTTTTAAAACACTTTTAAACACTTCAGAAAACTAGTATTTTTTCTCTTAAAAATCTTGGCCAAAATCCCCAAAGAGATGGAGTTTATATAGGCCAAACAGAAAACTAGCCGTTAGAGCTGAGCTGGCAGCTCTGACAGGCGTCGATCGACCGGCCCGGTCGACCGCCAACGGTCAGAAAAGTGACCGTTGGGCACTAGCGGTCGACCGGCCCGGTCGACCGAAACATCCTGAGAGTTGAACTCTCAACTCGGTCGACCGGTCCGGTCGACCGACTACAATGTGTAGCCAGCGTGCACGTCTGTGCACATCGGTCGACCGGCCCGGTCGACCGGCCCTTTGGTGCGGTCGACCGGTCCGGTCGACCGAACTGGCCTGGCAGGCACAGTGCAGATCTGCACAGATACGGGATTTGAAAATAGGTCTTTTCACTCAATAAAAATCCCATAAATTCACAGTAAATCCACTAAATAGTTTTAATCACAATAAAAACTGTTTTTCTAAAAATATGTTTTTCTAAAACTTGTTTTTCCATAACTTCACAAAATACAAAATCAAGATATTTTGAACTTATTAAAGCATAGTGTGTATGGATATGATCCACTACACAATCATAATGAAATATCTATGTTTTTGATATCTAGCATATAACAAGGTTTTGGTTTAAAGGATATGCATGATAGAAATACCAAAAACCAACTCTTGTATCATAAACAAAACTTGTATTTTATCATACTAGAATTTTTCCAAAACATGAATAGGGATATCAAAATAAGTTTGTTTACCAAGTTAAAGCATGTATGTATAAATAGAAAACATCTACTATACATATACCATATGTAAACTTGTTTTGATAAACTATTCATGAAACCAAAACTCAATCATAAAACGTGTGTGATTTGTGCACTTGAGCATATCAACTAAACTAAGCTTTACAAATGGATCTAAAACTCTATCTAAACTAGGATACCTAAGTCTTCTTGACGATCTTCATCTTCAAGTAGACTTGCTCCAAAACTCCGTGATTCTCCAAGTGCAAAGGTATGATCTTTAAGCTTTGGCACCGGAATCACCATGATAAGCTTCTAATCATCTTGTTGAAGCTAATCACCAACTAATATCCTGTTAATGATATGAAACTTAGAAACACAAGAATATTAGTAAACATAACTACATGAGTGTTGATCATCATCAAAACTAGAGTGGAAGGCCATTGGGCCAACAATCTCCCCCTTTTTGATGATGACAAAACTCATGGAGTTATATATGCATGGATTAAAGATAAGCTTCAAGGAAGCTCCCCCTTAACTCATGCATAGGGATAAATAATAAATATATGCAATGAATATTAAACATGAAACATGCGTATGCATAAACAATAAATGGTTCTAGATATCAAATGGAATATTCAAAACAAAATAAGCTCTAGATACCAATTACAAAACAAACTCTATAAATCAATTAAACTTAATATTCTTGAGATTAAAACATAATATATGCCAATTAAACTTAATATTCTTGAGATTAAAACATAATATATGCATAAACATAAGCATGCATATAAAACATGTACCAATCATGCATAGAAAGATTTATGAAGTTTTATATATGCATGTTAAACTCTCAAATAATTCTCCCCCTTTTTGTCAATCATCAACAAAGGGGTAATCAATCAAAACCATAGATAAAATGAGGGATAAAAATCTTTCTCCCCTTTTTAAGTCAATCAAAACAATAAAACAATGTTCTCCCCCTTTTTGTCTAAAACAAAAAACAAAATCAATAAGGGGTGACTACAACCATGATATCAATTAAAAATATGTCAATGAGGCATCTTGATACCAATAAACAAGAATCAATATATGTTATATGCTATATACATTCATGAAGAGGAAGACGCTAAGTTAGCTTCCCTACACATATGCATTACATGAAGAAGGGATGACAAGCCCCAATTCACATAACACATATTATGTAATGCATAAGAGGAGATGTGAAGCTCCCCCTACACACGTATATCATATAAAGAAGAGTTGTCAAGCTCCTCAATTTATAATATACTCAACATGAATCTATATGTAAGAGAGATGTTAAGCTCTCCTTGCATATAGGAAATACAAATCAAAACTTTGAATATTTTCTTTAAACAAAATTTTGAAAATACCAATTGTAATTAAACATAAGTCTTGAATTCTTAAACATGAATCTTGAAACCAAAGCAAATTTTGAATTTCTTAAATATGATACCAATTGTAAATATTTTACCAATTGAAAAGATTTTACATAGAAACATTGATACCAATTGTAAGAATTGAAAAAATTGTTCATTTTAAAACATATAAACAACTTTTAATCATAAAGTGTGGGAGTACAAATACCAATTGAAATACAAAATCATATTTTCTCCCCCTTTATGAAATACAAACTAAGGTCATGCATAGTCTTGATAACAATTTAAAAGTAATCAATTTAAACAAAATTGAAACTCAAGCACTAGCATAAACACAAACATATATATGTATGAAAGATAGATACCAATAGAAATTGATACACTTGGAATTTAAAGCATACATACATACAAAACATATATGAGTATACAAGAAGATCAAAATGATACCAATTGAAAGAGTTCAATGATACCAATTGACATAACAATAAGTTCAAGTGTATACATCATATTATCTACCACCCAATCATAATTCAAGTTTTAAAGATTTTCAATTTAGGGCATACATGAACATGATCTCCCATCCTACCGCCCTTGGATGGTAGGGGTTTTCAAAGATAGATTTGAAAATGTAGTTTTGTTTGAAAATCACTACCAAAATGAAGAACACCGCAACTAGTTAAATGGAAACTTGTTAACTAGCACGAAATCCTTCAAGCAAGGAATAAAACAAAAATGAAATTCACATGATAATCATCACTCTAACCAATAAAGCATAACTCATGAGAAACAAAACATGAGCAATAGATATGAGTGTACAAATAATATGTGAAGATCATAATCATGAAAAATATTTTCATTAAGCTCAATTAATCCTTAAAACACGAAATCATCAAAACTATCTAATCTTCAAGGCATATGTATGTCTAATACAAACTAATGTATACATACATATCCAAAACATAAAGAGTCCACAAGATATATGCATTAAGGCACGTGGCTCAAAAAGGATACTCATGTATAGTCAATAGTTTGGATAAGATGGACATATACATGAAGTTAAATATTGACACATAAACATGAAAACATGTAAGGCTAAATTTTCATCAAAGCAATTTTCATTTCAAGGTATATGTATGATTTGTCAACACAAGAAGTATACATACATATCCCTTAAACACACTTTGAGTCCATAATAGATATTTGCATGAAAGGCAAATGACTCAAGGGGTATACATGTATATCTTAAAGTTTGGCAATACAAACATATACATGAAGTGAAAACTCATAAAACAAATCCAAAAATGGAATACAAGTTTGAAATGTATGAATCATCAAAACTAGACTATACTAGCACATCTAATGGGTTCAAATAAGCAATCAAGTTCAACATATATAGATTTATTTGTAGCCCACTCTATGTACAAGTATAATTCCTAGTCTTAATGAAAACTAACATCTAAACAAGTAACCTTAACATGAAGCATCAAAACACAATATAAAAATCATCATGATAAAAGTCATCATGGAAAACTAAAACATGATTATTATGTGAATTCACATGTATTAGATTCATGATGTACATTATAGCTTAAACAAACGGTGAGAACACTAAATGTGAATCAAATAAGCATGTGTGTCTCAAATACTATACATGTATGTCAAGGATCTAATAAACATGGAATGAACATACTAATCCATAGACAATGAAACATGCTATAAAACATCAAAACATGCTATAAGCAATGAAACGGAAAGCATGTAAACAATAAATGGGAGTAAAGGATTGTTACCAAAACCGAAGAAGCAACTCTCCTTGTCTCCAAAACATGGTGGTCATCTCCACCAAATCTTCCCTTGAAAGTGATGCATCCAATTTGATTTCCATGAAGTCCGGAACGCATCCACTCCAAGGTGCTATCACTCTCACGTCATGTGAGAGCCCACACCTACATTAAACAAAGGAGGGGTGGTCTTTGGTACCCACATCTTGTTGGGTCCATGGGGGTTAGTCCCTTCTCTAACCCAAACAAACTTCTTTGCTAAATTTGAAATATTAATCTATCATAGCAAATTTAGCAAGATGGCCTTTTCGGCCACAATGTGTACATGTGTACACATGAGCATACATAGGGTGATGGATGTGTCCGTGAGGAGCATGTGTATGCCGTGGAGGGTGTGCATGCATAAAGGATGGAACTTGTTTCTTTCGAACCAAGGTTTCCAACCGTGAGTGGTTCATGGCACATTGGCTCATAGTGGAGCCCAAATAATCTACTCTCTTCTTTAGCATACAAATATCATCATTAATCCTAGAAGAAGAGGTACATGCATTAGGTAGACTAGATGAAGAAGCTACACTAGCATGACAAACATGTGCATCAATCTTATTTTGTAAAAATTCATTTTTCTTTAAACATGCATCCAAATCTTTAGAAATTGAAGCAATCTTAATTTTCAAAGAATCATTTTCTTTTAAAACAAAATCAACTTTTGAAGACAAGTTTTCATTTTTCTTCAAAAGAACATGGCAATCATTTTTATTTTTCAAAAAGTTATTTTCTTTAAGTGCAAGACCAAGTTGAGATTTTAATGAATCCCTTTCATTAGCTATCTCCTCTTTCTCTTGCAAAACAACATCAAGTCTAGCAATCAAAATTTTATTTTCATTATTAATGCCTAGACTCTTCTTTTTCAACAAGTTATATTTTTCTATTAGTTTTTCACAAACAATAGATAGTTCTTCATTTAAAGCATGGGGATCAACAAATCATTTGAAGAACTAGCACAATCATTACTATCTAGTTGAGTTTCTGATTGTACCTCAAGGGAGTCATTCCCTTGGACCATGAAGCATTGTGAATCGGATTCTCCACTAGATTCCTCCGGTTGATTTGGCAATTGAAGCTTGGAGGTGGTGGTTGTGGTTGTCAACATATTCCACACTGCAAAGGCGGAATCAAAGTTAGAAACAAGTAAAAGATATTCTTTTGATAAAGTGCTTCTAATAGCCTCAAGGGCTTGTGCATTGGCCCCTATATGATTGCAATCACCAAGATAACATCTCTTGGTGGCGGCAAGGAAAACATGCAAGCCTAGGGTTTTTAGGTACATGGACATCCTATACTTCCAAACATCAATGTTGGAAGGGTCAAAGCTAGGTGGGGTCATGAAGTCCATGGTATAAACTAAATGTGTGCAAACAATCAAATGCAAATGTAGACTAGCAAGCAAATGGATCTCACTCCTAGGATGTTAAGCCTAATATCAGGAGCGCTAGCTCTGATACCAATTGAAAAACACCTAGAGGGGGGTGAATAGGTGTAATTGCTAATCTAAGAAACTTAATGCAAACTAAGTGCGCTAAATGCGGAAGCTAATGCAAATTATGCACAAACTAATACAATACAACAAGTGTAGCCGAATTCCCCTTGCGAGGCTCTGGACTAACTCCCCTTGATTCCCCTTGAAATGGGTTGAGGTGCTATGTGAAGCTCTTGTTGGATGAGTATAAGTTAGGCACACACACACAAGCAATCCAAGCAATGTGCACACACAATCAAGCTAAGCAATAAAGGATATAGCAATATGAAATAATGCAAGGCAACACAAGCAATATGATATGGCAATATGAGTTATGCTCAACACAAGCAAATATGATATGATGATATGAAGTATGATGCTTTGCACAATATAAATGAGAGAGAGTTAGAGAGACAATGGATCAATACGCAAACACCAAGATTTGTTTCGAGGTTCGAGCACCTTGCTCTACATCCCCGCCTACACCACCGTGTAGGATTTCCACTATCTCAACTCCCACCGAGGGAACCTCTACCAAAGAGGATTTCTTACAACTCTAGGAGTACCAAACTCCTCTCTCAACAACCACCTCACAACCGAGGGGTAAGGCCCGTAGCCAATACAACAACCAACCACACACCTCTACCGAAGAGGCTCACAACCAAACTCCACCTCTACCGAAGAGGGAGCAAACCAATACCACTCCGATCACCTCTACCGAAGAGGGATACAACAAATAAAGGAGGGTTTACAACAAGTGGTTCAAAAACCACAAACTCTCTTTTTCTTTCTTTTTCCACAAAAACAAAGATCCTAATAGTTTAGGATAGTATGATATAGCTCAAGTGTGGAATCAAAGTGTTTTTGGAAACAAGCAACAAAGAAAAACTACTTGGGAAATCTCTTGTATATGATAGAAAATGAAATACCAAATCAAAATCCCAAAACCTAGTTTTCTTTGATTTTCCAAAAACCCAAAACAAATAAAGATGAGAAGTTTTAAAGCTCCAAAAACTCTTTTAAAACACTTTTAAACACTTCAGAAAACTAGTATTTTTTCTCTTAAAAATCTTGGCCAAAATCCCCAAAGAGATGGAGTTTATATAGGCCAAACAGAAAACTAGCCGTTAGAGCTGAGCTGGCAGCTCTGACAGGCGTCGGTCGACCGGCCCGGTCGACCGCCAACGGTCAGAAAAGTGACCGTTGGGCACTAGCGGTCGACCGGCCCGGTCGACCGAAACATCCTGAGAGTTGAACTCTCAACTCGGTCGACCGGTCCGGTCGACCGACTACAATGTGTAGCCAGCGTGCACGTCTGTGCACATCGGTCGACCGGCCCGGTCGACCGGCCCTTTGGTGCGGTCGACCGGTCCGGTCGACCGAACTGGCCTGGCAGGCACAGTGCAGATCTGCACAGATACGGGATTTGAAAATAGGTCTTTTCACTCAATAAAAATCCCATAAATTCACAGTAAATCCACTAAATAGTTTTAATCACAATAAAAACTGTTTTTCTAAAAGTATGTTTTTCTAAAACTTGTTTTTCCATAACTTCACAAAATACAAAAACAAGATATTTTGAACTTATTAAAGCATAGTGTGTATGGATATGATCCACTACACAATCATAATGAAATATCTATGTTTTTGATATCTAGCATATAACAAGGTTTTGGTTTAAAGGATATGCATGATAGAAATACCAAAAACCAACTCTTGTATCATAAACAAAACTTGTATTTTATCATACTAGAATTTTTCCAAAACATGAATAGGGATATCAAAATAAGTTTGTTTACCAAGTTAAAGCATGTATGTATAAATAGAAAACATCTATTATACATATACCATATGTAAACTTGTTTTGATAAACTATTCATGAAAACCAAAACTCAATCATAAAACGTGTGTGATTTGTGCACTTGAGCATATCAACTAAACTAAGCTTTACAAATGGATCTAAAACTCTATCTAAACTAGGATACCTAAGTCTTCTTGACGATCTTCATCTTCAAGTAGACTTGCTCCAAAACTCCGTGATTCTCCAAGTGCAAAGGTATGATCTTTAAGCTTTGGCACCGGAATCACCATGATAAGCTTCTAATCATCTTGTTGAAGCTAATCACCAACTAATATCCTGTTAATGATCTGAAACTTAGAAACACAAGAATATTAGTAAACATAACTACATGAGTGTTGATCATCATCAAAACTAGAGTGGAAGGCTATTGGGCCAACACATACTTGAGCTATTCTTTCAAAATCTATCCTTTAGGATTTTGTATTGTGAGAAGTGGTTTGTCTGTGGTCTTTTGAGATCACCAAGTATTGTTTGTGATCTTTGTGGTCTTTAAGTTGTATTTTTTTCTTTATTTTATGCTTTGGTTTGTGCCTACCCTCTTGTGTAATGATGTGTGAGAGATGGAGTTGTGGACTCCTTATTTATAAGTTGTAATTCCTCGGTGGAGGTTCTTTTGTGAAAGGTCCTTGGTGGACATAGTGAAAATCCTTCTGAGTGAAGCCGGGAATGTAGATCAGTGGTTAGAGCCTCGAAACATATCCTTGTGTTTGCGATTGGCTTTCTTCCTCTATCTTTCAACTCTCTCTTTATACTTGAATTGTTATTATTGCTCATATCCGTACTTGTTAGATATTGTTTGTATGCTCACACTAGTATTCAACCAAGAGAGCTATAGAAGCACCTCAACACATAATTTAGTGAAATCTTGAGGAGAAGTTCCAAAGCCCTTGACTGAGAATTTAGACTCACTCTTGATTATACATTTTGTGTTAATGTAAAAGTTTTAATTTTGCATTATTTGTCATAAGATTAGCACTACACCCATTCACCCCCCTCTAGGTGTATTTTTCACTAAGCTTAATATAAAATCCTTGATAACTCATCATGCTGAGGGAAATAGCAAGGCTAGCCCAACTCAAATGGTAGTTGATAAAGGCAAATTGAATTCGTTGATACCTGAGGGTTTGCTAAAAATTCAAAGAGACCTGATCCGATCTGATTCCTCTAGAATCCTCTGCCAATTCCCGTCCATGAAATGGTAGATCCACAAGACGAACGAGTCCAGTTGAAGTTTTTACTTCCGACATTTCCTTCATTTTAGGAGTATTATTCTCTTATTCTCCAACCGGATTTCCTTGATCCCTAAAACAAGTTTTAAGAGCACTGTCTCCTATTTTCTGGCGTAATTCTCTAACAATCTTCTTATATTTTGCAGAGAACGGTCAATTCCACCAATTTCCCTTGATAATTCCCGTCAATGGAATGGTAGGGCCACATCAAACTGTAATCATTTTTCCAATAAAATGAACTACAGATCAAGCCTGTCACGTTAACGGTAAACCTCTGACAGTAACACCTTTGAATATCCTAGGCAGATCCACCTAATATCCTCAGCGGATTTGAATTAACCTGTCATTCTCCTCTATAGAATGGCAGGGCGACTCAAATTATTGTTACATTAACAACACATTGACCCTTGTCAAGTTAACATCAAACCTCTAATAAGTCACTCTGGTGAATCCCCAAGCGGAGAATTTGTCACGATCACTTCGGGTAAAATCCCTTTCTAAATTCCCTACAAGGAATTTATATCCTATTGCCCCAGCTCGATTGTCATGTTAATACTTACTTCTGACAATTCTTTGAAGTATTTCCCTGCAGTATCTGTAGGAATGCTAATCCTCTTTAACTCCCCAGCAAGTTAATAGATTACGCTCAGAGTCTTTTAATACCCTTTTCAGTCCCCCGTGAACTCTTTGGTTGTCACGTTAACATTATACCTCTAACAATTTCTTTTAAAACTCCTCCAAGGAAATGTTAGATTCCCTACAGAGTATTAAATCACATTCCCCAGTGGAATAAACTTTCTTGCCGTCACGTCCAGTCAATCACCTCTGAATGGCAAGGCTTTACGCTTGGTGACTTCTCAATCAGTTATGTCCATGTTACCTCTGAGCTGACAGATAGCCAAGTCTTATCTTCAAGTCTGGTAGGGACTACTCTTTTACCATTATGTCTAGTTCACCACCTCTAAATGGAAGGGCACTGAGTCTGGTGTTTCTTCGTCGGTTATGTCCAATTTATCACCTCTGAACTGACAGATACCCAGATCTCTTCCTTATTATGGTACTCAATTGTCATATTTAGTTAATCATCTCTGAACAGACGAGTCCATAACCTTGTTCTCCTTTTTCCCATCAGGGCTGGGAGTTCTTGCTGTCAAATTAGTCATTCATCTCTGAACAGCGAATTGCGAGCCTGGTGTCTCTTGTCGATTATGTCCAGTTTATCACCTCTGAACTGACGGGTGACAAGATTTAATTCACCCTTGCAGTCTCTAGTGGACTAGCTGTCATGTTAACATTATGACCTCTGGCAGCGGATTCAGAATTTAGTATGTCTTAGTCTATCATGTCCAGCTTATCACTTCTGAATAGATGGGTCCCGGGAACTGAGTTTACCTTCCTTTTATCGTTATGTGATTGTGCACGTGCATTGCACATTTTGTATCACATTTGCACATTTTCTTCATTTAATTTTAAATAATACTTTGCTTTTTAATATATTTTCATGTTCAGTGGTATGCAGTGTAATTAACGAAGAAAATAGAGAGATTGACAATTTATCTAATTAAATCCAAATAATTCAACAGATCAAGCAAATCAAGGAGATCAATTCAAATCCAAAGGTTTTAAAAGCTATCTTATTTGAAAATCAGAGATTTCAGATAAGATAATATCATCTAATTTCAAGGAGAAAATTGATTATTTGAAGACCCTATCAGTTTCGCTGAAGATAAATGGATATCTCATCAATTCTAGAAGACAAATTGAAAATCTAAAAGGATAAATGGATAGAGAGAAGACCAACGAATGAGATGAATCAATCATATTTAGAGATAAGGAGGAAAATCTAAGTTAATTCAGAGTATTAAATCAATTTAGACTCGGATTCAGACTGGACACTCTTTAGTATTTTAATCATAAATTTCGCTACCGAAACTCAAATCTGATGATTCAAGATGATCCAGAAAGAAGACTTAAAAGGATACAATTATTATACTGATAACTCTTTCTAATTCTATCATTTGATAAGTGATATTCAGTAATCAACACACTAATAAGATACAGATCAGAATTGAATTTTCACATAAAATCTGAATAAATCAAATTAAGTTTGGAGATAAGGGAAGGATTCAAATTCAAAAAAAGCCAACTCTGCCTATCTCTCCACTCATCTCCTCTATCCATTTCTACCCTATAAATACCCCACACATCAGAGGCAGAGGGATAATTAAGCAGAGAGTAGAAGTTATGTTATTCTGTAGTTTGTAACTTAGGTTTCTTGTTTACTTTTATGTAATTTTTATTTTATTTATATAACTGAGAGGAGAGGAGAGTTTCATGGAGGAATGAGAGCAAAGGTTGTACTGAGGGTGACACCGGTGAAAGTAAGTCTTTTCTTTCATTGTTATTTGAATCAAATCGAAGTTTTTTCTTCTTTAATCTTGTTTTTATTTGCTTCCATCTTCTGTGTTCGTGAATCCAAATGGCTCCGATAGCCTCGAAGTTGTCTTGCCCTTGCAAGCGTCGTTGATGGCTTATGGTGATGGATAACCATTCCTATGGTAGTGTAGCTTACCCTTTCATTTCATAGTGTAAATCGAGAATGAGAAAGATCCTATTTGTTATGCTTCGCTCGCCTTCAAACAAAGGTACATTATGGATACGAGTCAAAGGTAAGCAGGCGCCAAAGAGATAAGTATGTATTTTTTAGGGCTTAACTTTCTTTCTTTTAATTTTTAGTTTAGATCACCAATATCACCATCTCTCAACTCTTTTCATTATTTTTCACTTTTTTTGTACAAAATTATTTTTTTTCTCCACCTTCTCAATCTATCACTTTCTTAACAATTTAACAACTTATTTTTTCTTTTAAAGAACTGAAAGAAGAACTTTAGCCATTTTTTGTGAACTAAAGAGAACTTACAAAAGCTTCCATCGCTAGTCCCTCCTTGTGGATCACAACCCGCGTAGCCACTCGCTATAGCGGTAACATTGAGCACTTGTACATTTATTCTATATTCCTGAAATTTTGTATTTTCGATATGCAGGTTCCAACTCAATCAAAATTTTAGCGCCGTTGAGGGGGAGGAACGGTAAGTAATTTTCTTTCTAAATTTACATTTTTGGTTAACTTTCTTTTTTGTTCTTGGTGTGCAGTGATAGACATCAAGGATTTTTTTGCTGCATTGGACATATAAGTGGCCCTGGACTCTGCTTAAGAAAGCAGAGCCCAAAAGCCCTCAGATTTGCTGCATTCATGCGGCAATCTGAGTTAACTACTAACCTATATTTTTTGCAGGCTGGTTGAATTACAAAGGAAAATTTCTACAGCTATTTGCTTTCTTGTTTAACTCATTGTACATAATTTCTAACTTCAACAGTAAATTAATGTTTGTTAAATGTTAAAAATGGTTTAGACTTTGCATTTAGGCACGTATCTAATTCGTTTACACTTTACATTACTTTTGAAGAGTGCTGGAGCAAAGGTACGTGTGCATAGCATGTAGTATAGGAACACTTTTAAATTGTTTACATTTCTTAAGTGTTGCTTTTCATGTACATGTTGCACTAAATTGATTTAAGGGCTTGTCCTATAAATAAGATAAAGTGTGAAAGTCATTACCCTACCTTAACCCACAAACAATCTTCTCACTCACTAAGCCAAGCTTAACTAAAACTGAGTAGATGTTAGCTCTAGGGACATCTCAGGCGTAATAGGAGACTGACCTAACGGGGAAATTGATTAGAATTTGACTCTTGACAAATCAGTGTCAAAGGTTGGGGATTGATGAGGCGAAACCTCAAAGAACAGTAGGTTGGCATAATTAGGCCCGTTGCTTAGGCACGGATACCTCCCACCGATCTTGCCCCTAGCTGGCCGTTTAACTTGTGGTCAGATTCTGCAATATACCACTCGTGGATAGTCTAACTAGTTAGGAGTCTTTTAGGTCTAAGATCTACCCTAACTTAGGCTAGATTTTTCTATATTTGTTTGTTTTTCTTTGTTTATTTTTGACATTTCTTTTGTAATATGGCTTATAACAATAATTTTTTCAATTTTAATGATAATCCATATTACACCCCATCCTCTTTTGACTCGAATATTACTAATCCAGTACATCATAACTTTAACCAACATAGTGTGCCGGATTGGTCTTATCTGAATCAATACATGCCCCATTTTCAATATTATGAATAAGATTGGAATAATCATCACTACTCTTCATAGAGTCAATGAGAATACATGTAGTACCCCATTCCTAGGATACGTACCCAGATGCGTGTCCCAAATTCTTTAACCATTTTGTTTCAATTATTTGTATTTAAGTTGTGATTTCCTATGTTATTTGGTATCGGATCTGGATTATCAGACCTAGAGTCAGCCCTGACGTAGACCGGGAACCCGACATCGGTATACCACCCGATTTGACCTTTTTGGTAGTCTGATTTGACCGATTTCAGTTTCAAACACTGTTTTCTAATATTTTAGAATTTTCATGATTTTTTAGAATTTTTTAGAATTTTTCTGCAAAATATCCAAAACTGGTATTGGTAGGCATCGCTGACTGATTCCCAGATTTTTAGTTTTCAAATGAGATTGAATTTTCAAAAATAGCTTTCTCGTTTCTTCTTAAAATTTTATTTTCTACCTAAATACATTTTTTGAGATTTTTTTCTAAATTTATCAAAATTTGACCGATTCTAGTAACGGCCAATATCGCCAGAAAATTTCAGAATTTTTAATTTGAAAATTAGATTGAATTTCTCAAATATGATTTTATCGGATATCTTAAAATAATATTTACTATTTTTGAGAATTTTTCAGAACGTTTCTGAAACAGTCAAATTTTTGCCCTATTAAAATAATAATATTATTTACCGTCCTTTTCTTTTCTTGCTTTTTCCTTCTCCACTCCTCTACTTTGTACACCCAGAATATTCTATTAATTTAGTTATCTAATAAAGTATTTATTTATTATTTATTATTTATTTCTATTTCTTTTCTTTTTCTTTAATTTTTCCCTTTTTCCGTTCTTTTTCTTTCTTTTTCTTTCTTTTCTTTTCTTCCCCTTACCTTCCCCATGCTCTGCTCCCCGCTGCCTACAGCAGTCGCTTGCAGCAGCCGCCTGCAGCCCCTCTCCCCCCATCCCATTTTATCAGTACTTCCTCCTCCTCCTCCTCCTCCTCCATTAAAAACCCTTCTTCTTTCTTCTTCTTTCCATTACCATTTCAACTCCAAACTCCTCCAACACTTCAACCAAAACCCACTTCACCATCACCACCGTCGCCTCCACCACCTGGGCCGCCGCCACCACCGCCCTAGCCGGCGCCATTGCACCCCCTACCCCATTCCCTTTCCCACTTCCATCACCCCCAAACCCACCTCCTTTCCTCCAATTTCAACATAACCTAACACTTCACCTTCTTCTTCTCCTCCAAAATCAACCACTAATTCAACCTAAATCCTTCACTCCAACCACCCCACCACCATCTCCTCCTCCTCCTCCTCCTCTAACTCCCCACCACCACCACCAACAACCACAACCACCACAATCACCACCACCACCACCAACAACCACCACCTCTAACAAACTCCACCACCAACAACAACCACCAAAACAAACTCCACCTCCCTCATCCGCGGGCTAGGCCGCGCGCGTGGAACCTGATTGTGATCCAATATTGCATATTTTACCTCATTATTCCCATGCATTTTTGTAATAAATATATGATTTTTACTCATCTTCTCTATATATTTGCAGGTTCACACTCTAATGGAGAGATAGCCCAATAATCACTTTAATTAGCAATAATTTAAGGGATTAAATCCAAGATTAAGATAAAGCCCAAATTTGAATCCAAGATCCAGAGAGATCCGCGCGCCCAATGAAGAATCCAGAAGGCCACGTGGATAACCACCTAACAACCTAATCCCAACAGAAAATCTGGGCTCAACGGCCCAGATTTTGCCGCCAGATCCAGGAAATCGCGGCAAATCCGCGGCAGTTACAGGTTGTTAGGATCTCGGATTTTGCGCCAACAGACTAGATCTCGAAGCTTCTCCAGAGGTCTATAAATACTTCATTTGGACCTGCGAGCAAAGACTGAATGGAGAAGAGAGGAAAATTAGTATGTTGTTGTAATTTTTAGTAGGATTTTTCTCTAGGTTTTAGTTCTTTAGATCCCTCTTCTTCTTCCCTAGATACTTTGTAAAAGAGAGAGATTGTGAGAGAGAGAGCTTGTGTAATCAAGGTGTGACAACTTGAAGCAACAAGGATTCATCCATTCTCCTTCCTCTACTTGAGCTTGGTTCTAGTTTACTTGCTTTCTTTACTTGCTTGCTTTAATTCCTTGCAATTTTATTCATGCTTTGTTTTACTTTTCTCATGGCTTGTAGCTAATTCTTTCTCCATGTACTAGCTAACCACTAGCCTTGCCATCTTCACTAACTCATGGGTGATTGCTTTATTTCATCTTGCAAGTTGGATGATCTTCTCTTCTCCGATGGGTTAAACCACCCTTCATCTACATGAGAAAGTAATTAGATCAACACGCAAGACGAAACCTACGCCGATGGAGTGACAACATGAGGCACGCCTTCACTATCACGGAGTTTAGTAAGTATTGGTAGGTAGTAAGGTAAGCTAGTCATGGTTTGTTTTCTTCAAGTTTTCATTCTTTTTAGTTGTTAGTCCAAATCCAATCTTCTTTGATTTCTTTCCACTTTTCCATCATGAACATATCCATCCATTCTTTCACTTCTTTTTCCATGATTGTTTTATTCCTTTAAGAACATAGAAGAATTCTCGTTTACTTTCTTCACTACGATTCGTAACGCTTCTATCGCTAGCTCTCCCTGAGAATCGACTCGGTATAGCCTTATGCTATAGCGGAGATAAGAAAGGGATACATCGATACATTTACATACACCTTTCTCGTCCTAATCAAAATGGCGCCGTTGCCGGGGAGTGATACAAGCACTTGAGGTTGTTTCTAAACCTTATCTCTCTTTCCATTGAATATATTTGTGTGCAAATTATACTCCATAATACGACACCTTTCCCGTTTTAATCAAAATGGCGCCGTTGCCGGGGAGAGCAACGGATTTTCTTTAAAGTGAAGAACTAAACGAATCTTCTTCTCTGTTGCAGGTTACAGGAGAAGAAAACAGGAAAATTTGCATTGCAGTGACATATAAGCGGACCTGGGCCTCTGCTCTCGAAAGCAGAGACCAGGATCCCTCAGTTTTGCCGCGGAATCCTGGTTTTTGCCGCGGATCTGCGGCAATCCTGAGTTGACTACTCACAAAATTTCTGCAGGGTCTCCAGCTCTGCAAAAT
Source organism: Agave tequilana (assembly GCA_038442645.1). Classification (NCBI taxonomy): domain Eukaryota; kingdom Viridiplantae; phylum Streptophyta; class Magnoliopsida; order Asparagales; family Asparagaceae; genus Agave; species Agave tequilana. The sequence goes on along the minus strand of JAVJIF010003237.1, from coordinate 116,624 downwards.
ACATCTGCTGCTATACTTGAATTCCTGTATTTTTCACCTATTACCTGCTAATTTAATCAACAGTAAAAAATTGGTTGAAATTGTTAAAAATTGTTTAGACATTTGCATTCTAGGCACGTGTCTTTCAATTCCTTTACTTTTACTGTTGAAGAGTGCTGGAGGCAAGGTACGTTTTGCATTGCATGTAGACTAGGAATCATCTCTTGCTTGATTTTCATGCTTTGAGTGAATTCTAGTTATATATTTTGTACACTTGCACAATTCATTTTTAAGGGCATAACCCATAAATAAGATAAGGTGGGGGATTTCATTACCCTTTCCTTAGCCCGAAAACCACAATCCGAGCACTCACTAACCCAAGCTTAATTTAATAAAAAAATAGACGTTGGCCCTAGGGACATCTCGGACTCATCTAGGAGATTATCCTAAGGGGGAAAAGTGTTGGAAATAGACTCTTGCAAAATCAGTGTCTAGGAAAGGGATTGAGGGCCGAAAGCCCGAAGGTTGCTGGTTACTTAATTAAGGAACGTCTCTGACGGAAAACCTCCCACCAACCTTGCCCTTCCCTGGCTGATTAACTTGTGGTCTACGTCTACACTAAACCTCCAGTGGACGATCTAATCAGTTAGGAGTCGTCTAGGTCTAGGTCAACCATTCTTTTGGCTTGGTGTTGATTTTTTTTCTTTTCTTTTGTTTGTTGTTTGATTTTATTTTTTGTTTGTGATTGTTTGTGATATGGAATTCAACAATAATAATTCTTTCAATCCGAACATGAATCCCTCTTTCACACCAACTTCATATTCGGATAATTCCAACCCGGTGTTTTATAATATGCACCAACCAAATACACCGGGTTGGCCTTATCCGAATCAATATGACCCATACCCCCCATCTAATAATTATAATTTCCATAATAATTTCAACTCTTCACCGAGTCATTGGGGATTCCAGTCCCCCGAGTTTAATTATCAACCTCCTTGTCCACCATTTCCACCAAGTCCACCAAGTCCACAATATTCACAAGATTCATTTCCCGATTCCGCTTCATATACTCCTTTTTCTGAACCTCCAATTGAAGAAAAATCTGAGTTACTAAGGAGTATAGAAGCCAATTTACAAAGGGTCGAGCAACAACTTCAAGAAACATTTGCCCCTCCAATTCTACAGTATTTTCAAGAATCTTACTCAGTTCCACCTTATTATAATGAACAACCATCTGCTTGGGGAACGAGTAAGGAATTCTTGCTTGAGTCCAAACCACACTCACAAAATCCAATGGACTCACAATTTTACCATCACTTCCAAGACAACACTTCATCTTTCCATCAAAACAATGAAGTCATCAATTATGGAAAGATGCTTGAAGACATGACTCATGCTCAAAATGCTAGAAATCGTGACATAGATTTGATGATCCAAACTCTTCATCCTATTTCTAATGTCACTAGCCACTCTGTTAAAACCAAAGAGTCATGTAGCCTTGGAAATCAAGATTCAATTTCAGTACAATCACATGAACTTGTCCAAACTTCAGATTCCATTGACATTTTGGCAAGTTTTCCTTTTCCTGAAATTGAACTTGAGCATGAATATGATCCTGAACTTCCACTTGATGATTCAATTTTCCTTCCTGATTCAATTATGACTCCGGTGTCTTCACCTGATTTCACTCCATTTCCCGAGTCAGTGTTGGATCCAGTGCCAGTCCATAGTGAAATTGAATCACCAATCTTCCTTGATGATCATGTTGAACTTGACCAATTCATTGCTTTTGAAAGTCCTATTGATAAATTGGCAAGTTCACATTTTTGTGGAATTGAACTACATGAGGAATGTGATCTTGAACCCCAACTTCTTGATTCACTTCTTTTTCCTGATTCAATAATGACTCCGGTAACTTTACCTGACTTCAATCTTTTTCCGGAGTCGACATTGGATCCTGTCTCCATTCATAATGAAGTTGAATCACCCATCTTTGAAGATCATATTGAACTTGACCAATTCTATACTTTTGAAAGTCCATTTGACAAATTGGCAAGTTCCCCATTTTTTGAACTCCATGAGGAATGTGACCTTGATTTTCACAATCTCTTTACTTCTGAAACTGATTGTACAATTCTAGCAAAAGATGTTGACCTTAGTTTTGAAGAATTGTATGGTGATGAGCTAGAATTTCTTAATATTGGAAGTAAAGAGATATCACCTTTAGAAAGTCACATTCCCTTGTTGGACAATACATGTGGACTTGAGTTTCATTTTCTTGACTTGGACCCAATTCCTGAACCAATTTCGACTCCTGAACCTTTACTTGACTTCATTCACTTCCCGAAGTCGGTATTAGTTCCTGTCCTTCATGAGTCCAAGTCAACCGTTCTATCATTTCATACTCCATTCTGGGACAAGGATCTTGATAAATTTGACTCTGAAATTATTTTAGAAAAATGGAAATTAGATGGGGTCATGTACATAATAAAAATCATACATGCACACATCATTCTTGTGGGTCATATTCTTGAAATTTCTGGTGGGTTCCTGAAAACCCAACGTAAAGTTGATTGGGCCATGTTCCGTGGACCAATCAGACCACCACCGGAACCACCACCTTCTGGTAATTTTTGTTCCTTCCCTTTCCATTTTGTTTCATGCATACATATATCATGATGCATTGAGGACAATGCATGAGATAAGTGTGGGAGAGGGTTTACTAACTTAGAGTTTTTAGAATTTCTTTCTTTTACACTTCTTTTAGAGTTTTTAGATTTTCTTTCTTTTACACTTCTTTTAGAGTTTTTAGATTTTCTTTCTTTTACACTTCTTTTAATAAATAAATAAAAATAAAAATAAAAACTTTTTGAAATAAGAGACAAAGTTTAGGTCTATTTTTAAGAAAATTAAGATGTATCTTAGGAATTAAGAAAGCCTTAATTATGACATTTTAAACCTAGTTGAAATAATAGATCTTGTTCGAAATTATAGGCTAAGTAAGTAAAATTGGTGAGATATTTTTATCTTGAATTTTTTGCCTTAGATAATATGCACTTTACACTTACACATTTCTTGGGATGGAGACAAAGACCAAAAATGCCATATAAATAAAAAAAAAGAGAAAAAAGAAAAAAAAATATATAAATAAAGCATCACTTATTAAGCTGGGAAATTGTGCCTCAAGAAGCATGATTACTCACGCCTAACGGTGATCTCACTTATTAAGCTGGATAATTGTGCCTCAAGAAGCATGATTATTCACGCCTAACGGTGATTAAGAATAATCCCCTTTAGTTTTGTGGCCTTTTTCACTCGAGTCCTTAAACCCGAGGATGTTTTCTCATTTGGTGCCCTAAGACCGTCTGGTTTGGGAGTCATCGATTATAGGCTCGTTACAAGGGTGAACTAGAAAGCCTAAACTAAGGGAAGAAAAAAGAAAAAAATATATATATATAAATAAATAAATGGCTTGATGGTTAGAGTTGAAATCCCAGAAATTTTCACTGAACACAGTGTGCATATTATCTAGGTTTTATGAAAGATAAAGTATTCAATCCAATTTTGAACTCTTACCTTAATTGAAGACAAGATCTTGCATAGAGACTAAGTTTAAGAAAGAATGATTATAGGTGGACTTATGACCTAAGATCACTTATATTTTTGCAAAAATAGTTCGAAAACGTGTCTCTCTTTCAAAATGAATTTTCAAAACACTAACATTTGTCTTCTTTCTTTATGGATTTTGTGGGTGTAATCCGCTGAAAACCCTCAGGAGACAACACTCCTCCTCTAGGGTAACCTAAAGGTTTAACGGCTTGTTGCACACGCTCAGTGCAATCGCGTCACCTGCGAAAGTGGTGTAATAAAATTGGTAGTTAGGATTCTTTTCTTTTTCTTTGTTTTGCTCGGGACGAGCAAAAGAATAAGTGTGGGGGTGTGATTGTGATCCAATATTGCATATTTTACCTCATTATTCCCATGCATTTTTGTAATAAATATATGATTTTTACTCATCTTCTCTATATATTTGCAGGTTCACACTCTAATGGAGAGATAGCCCAATAATCACTTTAATTAGCAATAATTAAAGGGATTAAATCCAAGATTAAGATAAAGCCCAAATTTGAATCCAAGATCCAGAGAGATCCGCGCGCCCAATGAAGAATCCAGAAGGCCACGTGGATAACCACCTAACAACCTAATCCCAACAGAAAATCTGGACTCAACGGCCCAGATTTTGCCGCCAGATCCAGGAAATCGCGGCAAATCCGCGGCAGTTACAGGTTGTTAGGATCTCGGATTTTGCGCCAACAGACTAGATCTCGAAGCTTCTCCAGAGGTCTATAAATACTTCATTTGGACCTGCGAGCAAAGACTGAATGGAGAAGAGAGGAAAATTAGTATGTTGTTGTAATTTTTAGTAGGATTTTTCTCTAGGTTTTAGTTCTTTAGATCCCTCTTCTTCTTCCCAAGATACTTTGTAAAAGAGAGAGATTGTGAGAGAGAGAGCTTGTGTAATCAAGGTGTGACAACTTGAAGCAACAAGGATTCATCCATTCTCCTTCCTCTACTTGAGCTTGGTTCTAGTTTACTTGCTTTCTTTACTTGCTTGCTTTAATTCCTTGCAATTTTATTCATGCTTTGTTTTACTTTTCTCATGGCTTGTAGCTAATTCTTTCTCCATGTACTAGCTAACCACTAGCCTTGCCATCTTCACTAACTCATGGGTGATTGCTTTATTTCATCTTGCAAGTTGGATGGTCTTCTCTTCTCCGATGGGTTAAACCACCCTTCATCTACATGAGAAAGTAATTAGATCAACACGCAAGACGAAACCTACGCCGATGGAGTGACAACATGAGGCACGCCTTCACTATCACGGAGTTTAGTAAGTATTGGTAAGATAGTAAGGTAAGCTAGTCATGGTTTGTTTTCTTCAAGTTTTCATTCTTTTTAGTTGTTAGTCCAAATCCAATCTTCTTTGATTTCTTTCCACTTTTCCATCATGAACATATCCATCCATTCTTTTACTTCTTTTTCCATGATTGTTTTATTCCTTTAAGAACATAGAAGAATTCTCGTTTACTTTCTTCACTACGATTCGTAACGCTTCTATCGCTAGCTCTCCCTGAGAATCGACTCGGTATAGCCTTATGCTATAGCGGAGATAAGAAAGGGATACATCGATACATTTACATACACCTTTCTCGTCCTAATCAGAACCCCCTGGCGGCGCCGCCGCCGCCGACCGGCCCTCCCCCTCCTTTTCTTTTTCCTTTCTTCTTTCTTTCTTTCTTCTTTTTTCTTTCTTTTCTTTCTTTCTTTTAATTCTTTCCTTTTTCTCCCTTTCCATTTCTACCCCCTCCTTAACCCCTTATTTACTTTCTCATAATTTCAATAATACCCCTCCCCATTAATTCTTATTTTCTCTCTTTTAAAACACCCTATATCCCTCTCCTTCCTAGAACTTTCTCTCTCCTTTCTCTCTCTCCTCTCTCATTTCCTCTCTATTATTTATATATATATATTTATATATTTTAATATATAGAGTATGTGCTAGTGGCTTGCTTGCTCGTATTCGCAGACTTCTTAGATTTTAACCCAGTATTTCATTCAGGTATTAGGCGAGTACATTTCTTGCTTTATTACCATCATTTCATGTCTAATAATTATTATCTTACTTTTAATATATGATGCCTCTTTATGCAAGTTGGTATATGTTATATATGTGATTTCTAAAATTAACATGTTTTATAAATATTTGTCGGCCGTTATTATACTTGGTTGAACCGGTATTATACCGGGTATGCTTAGATGTGCTCCCGCTTCACTCGGCATCGCATGGATAATTAAAAGATAAATTTATTATTGTTAGAAATAAGGTTGTCAAGAGTTTGAAATGTTTATACCGTTCCCCTGTACCATGTTACGTGACCGGTTGATACCTAATATTTGATGTTGTGACTCTCACCGATATATTAGTTACCTGATCCTGACATGTATACACCTGATACTTGCCATGCTATACTTAACACTTGATATCTGACACCTGTGTAGGATGACCTAGAGGGGGGGTGAATAGGTGATGGCTAATCTAATGGTCACTTAATGCCAAATAATGCGAAATTAAATACTATTATTACCTAAACTAAACTCTTAAGCTAAACACCACGTATAACACAAGAGTATTGCCGAATTTCCCGTGAAGGGCTCTGGACAAACTCCTCTAGATTCCCCTAGATAAGGGTTGAGGTGCCGCGTTGGCTTTCTTGGTTAAATACAAGTGTTAGCAAACAAACCCAAGCATATAACAATTAAGCACACAAGTATATCATGCATATAAAGATAAACACAATAAAGGAATGCAAGATATAAACAAGAGACAAAGAGAGAGAGAAAGTGAGCAATCGCAAACACAAGGGATTTGTTTCGAGGTTCGAGCACACTTGCTCTACATCCCCGCCTTCGACACACGAAGGATTTCCACTAAAATCGATCCCACCGGATCACTCGGTGCCGCAACACCTACAAGCCCTCAGACTCCCTAGTCTCGTACACACCGCAAGCCCCACAAGCTTGCTGAGGCCGCACCTCAAACACCGCGGACACACACACGTCCGCCTCCTCAAAGTACAAGAAAGAACTCTTTGTGATCTAAACACTTGATCACTAATAAAAACCTCTTACAAGAACACTCCTATAGGATGAATAGATCAATAGGTTGCTCAAGTGTTTGTGAGAAAAACAAGGATGGAAGTGGTGGTGAAAAACTCAAGAAATAACACTCTTGATAAAAACTCTCTTTTGATTTGGAAATGAAGCTCTAAAACTTGTGGATATAACCACTGAAAAGAATGGGAAAAACTAGCCAAAAACTATTCTTCAAATCTTAGAGAAAACAACCCCCAAATGGCCCAATTTATAGGGCTCCAAAAACTAGCCGTTAGAGGCCTGACAGAACTATCGGTCGGCCACCCGGTCGACCGGCCAACGGTCATATTTCAGACCGTTGTGCCATCGGTCGACCGGTCGGTCGACCGAGGCCAGGATACAGAGAGCAAGTCTCTCTGTCCGGTCGACCGGGGCCTTTCCAGAGAGCAGAGCTCTCTGGACGGTCGACCGAGTCGGTCGGCCGGCCCTCCTGCCAGAACTGGCATGCACGTCTGTGCACGTCGGTCGACCGTGAAGGTCGGCTGAATTCAAGCTACGGTCGACCGTCCCGGTCGACCGGCTGAAGCCTGGTCAGGGATTTTGGGAAAGAAAACTTGGTCATTTTTGGCTTAAATAAAATCCCATAAAATCATGAAAAATCTACAAAAATAGTTTTACCAATATACTCTGATAAACAAACATGCTTGCACAAAATCAAGGCATGTTATAAATTATTTGGACTATTTTTGTAAGTTGGAAAATTTTGCTCAAAACAAAAACAGTATTTTTCCAAACTTGATTTTTCAAAACTTGTTTTTTCAAAACTTCACCAAACACAAAAACAAGATATTTAAACTCATTTGAAGCATAGAGTGTATGGATATGATCCACTACACAAACATGGTAAAATATCTATGTTTTTGGCATTAAGCTCTAAATATGGTTTTGGTAAAAACATGTAAACTTGAATACCAAAAACTAAATATGTATTTTGTAAAATAGAAAATCTTTTGTAAAAACAAAACTATCAAGAGTGTGTGTGTATATGTATACTTGAGCAATCTACCAACTATTCTATCCTTTACATTTTATCTAAAACAAAATCTTATTAAAAACAAACCAAGACTCAAGTCTTCATCTTCTTGAAGTCTTCACTTGAAGCCTTCTCATCTTCTTGACTTGGTCCAAACACGATCCAATGGCTCTTGGATCAAACCGTGCTAGCTCCAAAACTTGACTTTAAATCCTTTGTTAAAGCTATGCACCTACTAAGATCTTAATCATAAATCTGTCACTAATTAAACACAAGATCATTAGTACTATAACTACATGAGTTGATCATCATCAAAACTAGAGTGATGGGCCTTCGGGCCAACAATCTCCCCCTTTTTGATGATGACAAAACTCATGAAGTTATATATGCATGGATTAAAGTAAAGCCTCAAAGAAGCTCCCCCTTAACTCATGCATAACAAATAAACAAATAAATATGCAATATTTGCTCATAAACATGTATGCAAATGAAGGAGTAAACATGCCAATCAAGCATAAAACAAATCAAATTCTTTTTCTCCTATTTGCAAAGCAAAACATATATGCATAAACATAAAAACTACTCCCCCTTAAGCAAGGAAAACATGCATATATCCCAAATACTTCTCCCCCTTTTTGTCTATCATCAACAAAGAGGTTAAAGTAAAAACAAAATCAAATAAATTTTTCTCCCCCATGTTGTCCAAAATAAGGAACCAATGAAGGGGTAAACACAAATCAATCAATAAGGATTATATGCGATATACATTCATGAAGAGGAAGACGTTAAGTTAGCTTCCCTACACATAGGCATTACATGAAGAAAGGATGACAAGCCCTAATTCACATAAAACATATTATGTAATGCATAAGAGGAGATGTGAAGCTCCCCCTACACACGTGTATCACATAAAGAAGAGTCGTCAAGCTCCTCAATATACAATACACTCAACATGAATCTATATGTAGAAGAGATGTTAAGCTCTCCTTGCATATAGGCAATACAAATCAAAAATTTTGAATTTTCTTATAAAACAAAATTTTGAATTTTCTCAATAAAACAAATCTTGAGAATTTTTCTTAAAAAATTTTATTTTCTTATCATAAACAATTTTGTGCTTTAAACATGTAAAACAATTTTAACTCAAGCACAAAACAACTCATATATATGTATGAAAAATGAGTATACCAAATGAAATTGATACATACATATATAAGAAAACAAAATATGAGTATATACAAAAATAGAGTCAAATTGATACCAATTGAAATGATTCAATGATACCAATTGAAACAATAATAGGATCATGTGTATAAATCATAAAACATTGAAGAATAAATAACTAGTTAAATTAATTTTTGAAAAACTAGTTAAAGATCCTTCAAAAACATGAAACCAAATCATATGTATTTCATGAATCATACCAAATACACAAGAGATGACACTCAAAATCGATTAAGCTCATAAAAGTGTTCATGAATCAAAGTCATGACAAAATAATTGAAGTATGAGTGTTCAATAATCATGTAAATAGCATTTTCATGAAAATAATTGATGAAGCTCAAAACACAAATATCATTTTATCAAACAAATAAAAAAAATTCATTTTTCATTAAAACAAAAACAAACTTCTAGGTATATGTATGATTTATCTAAATCTAACAATATGCATACATATCCTAAACATAAAATGAGTCTATTAATAGTATTTGCATGAAGGCAAGAGTCTCACGGGTATACATGTATATTTATAAGATTTGAACAAAAATTACATATACATGAAGTAAAACATGAAAATTGGCAAAACAAGTGTAAATGAGAGAATCATCAAAATTAGGCTATACATGTACATATAATGGGTACAAATGAGCATGAAGTGCAAACATATATGAATCAATTTGTTCTCACTATTTGTACATATATAAATACAAGTTTTGATAAAAATAACATTTAAACTAGTATTTACCACATGAAGCACAAAACTATATAAAACACGAACATGCTATATGATATTACAAATGAATAAGCATGTAAATAAAATAAGAGTTTAGAAATAGTTACCAAACCAAAGAACTATTCCAAATCTCCAAACATGGTAGCCTTTCCACCAAAACTCCTTGATAGTGATGCATCCAAAAATAAGTCCATCAAGACCAAGTGCATCTGATTGTTATCCAATTTTGCATATTTTACCACATTATTCCCATGCATATTACAAATAAAAATATGATTTTTACTCATATTCTCTCTATTTTTGCAGGTCCACATCTAAAATAAGAAAAAGCCCAAAATCTCTTTAATTAGCAATAATTAAAAGAGATTAATTCAAAGCCCAAAAGAGAGCCCAAGTTTGAGCTCAGGATCTGGAGAATTCTATTCACCAGCTCACACTTCTAGAAGGTCCACGTGGCTAACAAACTCATAACAAATTCGTAACAGAAATCTGAGATCCAACGGACCAAGTTTTGCCGCGTTTTCCCAATCCTAGCCGCAGATCTGCAGCAGATCTGGGGCTGTTGAGCCCCAGATTCCTGCCACCTGTCCGGGTTCTGGAGACTTCTCTCTGAGGCTATAAATACAGGACCAGGGCTTACGCAACAGTGTGTGGAAAGAGGAGAGAGGAGAGATTAGAGATTAGATGCTTGTATTTTGTAGGATTTCTCTCTAGGATTTTTGTAGTGCTCTAGATCTTCTTCCTCCCTAGAAATTCTGTAAAGAGAGAGTTTGTAAGAGAGAGAAAGCTTGTGTATACCATGGTGTGACAACTTGTGAAGTAAGGATTGATCCATTCTCTTCTCTCTTCTCTTGCATTTTCTAGTTTACTTGCTTTCTTTAATTCTAGTTTTACTTTACTTGCACTTTAATTCATGCTTTGCTTTTCTTTTCTTATGGCTAGTAGCTAACTTTTCTAACATGAACTAGCTAACCACTAACCTTGCTAACTACTAACTCATGGGTGATTGCTATCTTTAATCTTGCAAGTTGTATGGTCTTCTCTTCTTCGATAGGTTACTTTCATTGCTTGGCAAGTTCTTGTTGTAATTCTCCATATGATTCATGTGTACCTCATTTAGATCCTTGTCTTTAGAACAAGTGCCTTGATGGAACATGGAGATGGATCACCAAACATATGCTATTTGTTGTACAACTTCTTTACTTCAATTAACGAATGTTGTATCTTCTTCCTTAGCATCCCTTGAGTGTCGCTCTTTTGATTCCATTATTGAAAGTCTATCTTGTAGGCCGATGACATCTATGAGGCTACAAGACAAGTCCACGAATGATCACCCGTCATCCAAGAGGGAAAGTAATTAGACCAACACGCAAGACAAATCTTTGCCGATGAATCAACATGAGGCACGCATTCACCATCACGGAGTTTAGTAAGTTTTTAGTAAGGTAGTAAGGTTAGCTAGTCATGGTTTTCTCCATCTTCAAATCTTCTACAAAGTTTTCTTTTCTTTTTAGTTTTATTTCCAAGCAAATCTCCTTTTGATTTCTTTTCATTTTCCATCATGAACAAATCCACCAATTCTTTTACTTCTTTTTCCAACTCATTTTTATTCTTTTAAGACAAAGAAGAATCTTCATTTTCTATCTTCACTACCAACCGTAACGCTTCCATCGCAAGCTCTCCCGAGAATTGACTCGATATAGCCCATGCTATAACGGAGATTGGAAAGGATACATTAATCATTTGGAATACATTTGTGGAGTGATCAAAGCACTTGAGGTTGAATCTAAACCTTATCTCTTTTTATTGAATATATTTTGTGTGCAAATTATACTCCACAATACAATACCTTTCCCGTCTAAACAAAATTTTGGCGCCGTTGCCGGGGAGAGCAACGGTTTTTGGTTTAAAGTGAAGAACTAAACGCATTTTCTTCTCTGTTGCAGGTTACAGGTGAAGAAACAGAAAAAATAGCATTGCAGTAACATATAAGTGGACCTGGGCCTCTGCTCTTGAAAACAGAGACCAGGATCCCTCAGTTTTGCCGCAGAATCTCGGCCCCAGCCGCAGATTTGCGACAATTCTGAGTTCACTACTGACAAGTTTTCTGCAGGGTCTTCAGCTTTGCAAAATATAGCTTCTGCAATAATTCTTTTCTTGTATACTTCACCATACTCCTGCTAATTATAATAAACAGTAAAACATTGGTTGAAACGTTAAAAATTGATTAGACATTTGCATTTCTAGGCACGTGTCTTTTCAATTCATTTACTTTTACTGTTGAAGAGTGCTGGAGCAAGGTACGTTTTGCATTGCATGTAGACTAGGAATCATCTCTTGCTTGATTTTCATGCTTTGAGTGTATCCTAGTTATATAACTTGTACACTTGCACAATCCAATTTTAAGGGCACTAACCCATAAATAAGATAAGGTGGGGGATTTCATTACCCTTTCCTTAGCCCAAAAACCACCATCCCAGCACTCACTAACCCAAGCTTAACTTAATAAAAAAGTAGACGTTGGCCCTAGGGACATCTCGGACTCATTTAGGAGATTATCCTAAGGGGAAAAAGTGTTGGAAATTGACTCTTGCAAAATCAGTGTCTAGGAAAGGGATTGAGGGCCGAAAGCTCGAAGGTTGGTGGTTACTTAATTAAGGAACGTCTTTGACGGAAAACCTCCCAACAACCTTGCCCTTACCTGGCTAATTAGCTTGTGGTCAAAGTCTACACTAAACCTCCCGTGGACGGTCTAATCAGTTAGGAGTCGTCTAGGTCATAGGTCTACCCTAACTTAGGTTAGAATTTTTTCTTTCTTGATTGTTTATTTGTTTATTTCTTTTTGTTTGTATTTCATTGTGTGATATGGCATTCAACAATTACAATTCTTTCCATCCTAATAATAATCCATATTTCACACAGACTCCATTCTATTCGGATAATTTCAACCCGGCGTTTTACAATATGCACCAACCACATACGCCGGGTTGGCCTTATCCGAATCAATATGACCCATACCCCCCAGCTAATAACTATAATTTTCATAATAATTTCAACTCTTCACCGAGTCAGTGGGGATTCACTTACCCCGAGCATAATTTTCAACCTCCTTGTCCCCCATGTCCACCTTGTCCATCATATTCACCTTATCCACAATATTCATTCCCCGATTTAGCTTCTTATACTCCTTTTTCTGAACCACCAATTGAAGAAAAATCTGAGTTATAAAAGAGTTTAGAAGCCAATCTACAAAGGGCCGAGCAACAACTTCAAGAAACATTGGCCTCTCCAATTCCACAGTATTTTCAAGAGTCTTACTCAGTTCCACCTCTTCACAATGAACAACCATCTGCCTTGGAAATGAGTAAGGAACTTTTTTGTAAGTCCAAACAACAATCACAAAATCTGATGGACTCACAATTTCACCACCAATTCCAAAACAACACTGCATCTCTTCAACAAAACGATGAACCAATGACTTATAAAAAGATGCTTGAATTCATGACTCAGGCTCAAAATGCTCGTAACCGTGACATAGATATGATGATCCAAACTCTTCATTCTCATCCTATTTCTACTATCACTACCCATTTTGTCCGAGCCAAAGAGTCATGTTGTTTTGAAAATCAAGATTCAATTTCAGCACACCAACCTGAACTTGTCCAAACTTCAGATCCTATTGATATTTTGGCAAGTTATCCTTTTCCTGAAATTGAACTTGAGCATGAATATGATCCTGAACTTCCACTTGATGATTCAATTCTACTTCCTGATTCAATTATGACTCCGGTGTCTTCACCTGATTTCACTTCATTTCCCGAGTCATTATTGAATCCTGTACCCATCCATTGTGAAATTGAATCACCAATCATTCATGATGATCATATTGAACTTGACCAATTTCATACCTTTGAAAGTCCATTTGATAAATTGGTAAGTTCTCATTTTTGTGGAATTGAACTTAATGAGGAATGTGACTTTGATCCTCCAATTTGTGATCTTGTTCAAATTCCCGAATCACTATTGCCTCCTATTTTGTTACCCAATTTGAGCAACATTTTAGAGTCAGTTTTGATTCCCATACCTGTCATTCCTGAACTTGAATCACCAATCTTTGATAGTCACATTCCATCATGGGGAGATGATTGTGGACTTGAGCTTCATTTTCTTGATTTGGACCCACTTTCTGAACCGATCTCGACTCCCGAACCTTTACTTGACTTAAGTCTTTTTTCTGAGTCGATATTAGTTCCTGTGCTTCCTGAGTCCAAATCAATCATTCCATTCTGGGACAAGGGCTTTGAAAAATTTGACTCCGAAATTATTTTGAAAATTTGGAAATTTGATGGGGTAAAATTTTTAATAAAAATCATAAATGCATATATCTTTCTAGTGGGTTGTATCATGGAGGTTTCTGGAGGGTTCCTCCGGACTCCACGCAATAATGATTGGGCCGCCTTTCGTGGACCAATCAGGCCGCCACCGGAACCACCACCTTAAGGTAATTTTTTCCTTCCCTCTCTATTTTGTTTCATGCATACATATATCACGATGCATTGAGGACAATGCATGAAATAAGTGTGGGGGAGGGTTTACTAACATAGAGTTTTTAGATTTTTTTTTTCTTTTACACTTCTTTTAGAAATAAATAAAATAAAAAAAACTTTTTGAAATAAGAGACAAAGTTTTGATCTATTTTTAAGAAAATTAAGATGTATCTTAGAAATTAAGAAAGCCTTAATTATGACATCTTAAACCTAGTTGAAATAATAGATCTTATTTGAAATTATAGGCTAAGTAAGTAAAATTGGGGAGATATTTTTATCTTGAATTTTTTGCCTTAGAAAGTATGCACTTCACATTTACACATTTCTGGGATGGAAACAAAGACCAAAAAGGCCATAAAAAAAAGAAAAAGAAAAAGAAAAAAAATATATATATAAATAAAACATCACTTATTAAGCTGGATAATTGTGCCTCAAGAAGCATGATTATTCACGCCTAACGGTGGTAAAGGAAATAAATAATCCCCTTTAGTTTCGTGGCCTTTTTCACTTGAGTCCTTAAACCCGAGGGATGTTTTCTCATCTGATGCCCTAAGACCGACTGGTTTGGGAGTCATCGGTTATAGGCTCGTTACAAGGGTGAACTAGAAAGCCTAAACTAAGGGAAGAAAAAGAGAAAAAGAAAATAAATATTTATAAAAAAATGGCTTTATGGTTAGAGTTGAAATCACAGAAATCTTCACTATCACAATGTGCATACTATCTAGGTTTTATGAAAGATAAAATATTCAATCCAATTTTGAATTCTTATCTTAATTGAAGACAAGATCTTGCATAGAGACTAAGTCTAAGGAAGAATGATTATAGGTGGACTTATAACCTAAGATCACTTATATTTTTGCAAAATAGTTCGAAAACATGTCTCTCTTTCAAAATGCGTTTTCAAAACACTAACATTTGTCTTCTTTCTTTATGAATTTTGTGGGTGCAATCCGCTGAAAACCCTCAGGCGACAACACTCCTCCTCTAGGGTAACCTAGAGGTTTAACGGCTTGTTGCACGTGCTCAGTGCAATCGTGTCACCTACGAAAGTGGTGTAATAAATTGGTAGTATAGTTTTTCTTTCTTGTTTTGCTCGGGACGAGCAAAAGAATAAATGTGGGGGTGTGATTGTTATCCAATTTTGCATATTTTACCACATTATTCCCATGCATATTACAAATAAAAGTATGATTTTTACTCATATTCTCTCTATTTTTGCAGGTCCACATCTGAAATAAGAAAAAGCCCAAAATCTCTTTAATTAGCAATAATTAAAAGAGATTAATTCAAAGCCCAAAAGAGAGCCCAAGTTTGAGCTCAGGATCTGGAGAATTCTATGCGCCAGCTCACACTTCTAGAAGGTCCACGTGGTTAACAAACTCATAACAAATTCGTAACAAAAATCTGAGATCCAACGGACCAAGTTTTGCCGCGTTTTCCCAATCCTAGCCGCAGATCTGCGGCAGATCTGGGGCTGTTGAGCCCTAGATTCCTGCCACCTGTTCGAGTTCTGGAGACTTCTCTCTGAGGCTATAAATACAGGACCAGGGCTTACGCAACAGTGTGTGGAAAGAGGAGAGAGGAGAGATTAGAGATTAGATGCTTGTATTTTGTAGGATTTCTCTCTAGGATTTTTGTAGTGCTCTAGATCTTCTTCCTCCTAGAAATTCTGTAAAGAGAGAGTTTGTAAGAGAGAGAAAGCTTGTGTATACCAAGGTGTGACAACTTGTGAAGCAAGGATTGATCCATTCTCTTCTCTCTTCTCTTGCATTTTCTAGTTTACTTGCTTTCTTTAATTCTAGTTTTACTTTACTTGCATTTTAATTCATGCTTTGCTTTTCTTTTCTTATGGCTAGTAGCTAACTTTTCTAACATGAACTAGCTAACCACTAACCTTGCTAACTACTAACTCATGGGTGATTGCTATCTTTAATCTTGCAAGTTGTATGGTCTTCTTTTCTCCGATAGGTTACTTTCATTGCTTGGCAAGTTCTAGTTGTAATTCTCCATATGATTCATGTGTGCCTCATTTAGAGCCTTGTCTTTAGAACAAGTGCCTTGATGGAACATGGAGATGGATCACCAAACATATGCTATTTGTTGTACAACTTCTTTACTTCAATTAACGAATGTTGTATCTTCTTCCTTAGCATCCCTTGAGTGTCGCTCTTTGATTCCATTATTGAAAGTCTATCTTGTAGGCCGATGACATCTATGAGGTTACAAGACAAGTCCAAGAATGATCACCCGTCATCCAAGTGGGAAAGTAATTAGACCAACACGCAAGACAAATCTTTGCCGATGAATCAACATGAGGCACGCATTCACCATCACGGAGTTTAGTAAGTTTTTAGCAAGGTAGTAAGGTTAGCTAGTCATGGTTTTCTCCATCTTCAAATCTTCTACAAAGTTTTCTTTTCTTTTTAGTTTTATTTCCAAGCAAATCTCCTTTTGATTTCTTTTCATTTTCCATCATGAACAAATCCACCAATTCTTTTACTTCTTTTTCCAACTCATTTTTATTCTTTTAAGACAAAGAAGAATCTTCGTTTTCTATCTTCACTACCAACCGTAACGCTTCCATCGCAAGCTCTCCCTGAGAATCGACTCGGTATAGCCCACGCTATAACGGAGATTGGAAAGCATACATTAATCATTTGGAATACATTTGTGGAGTGATCAAAGCACTTGAGGTTGAATCTAAACCTTATCTCTTTTTATTGAATATATTTTGTGTGCAAATTATACTCCACAATACAACACCTATCCCGTCTAAACAGCATCCACCATCAAGGCACCATCCCTCTCACGTCGTGTGAGAGCCCTCACCTACATCAAAAACACAAGGTGGGGGTTTTGGTACCCATTTTCTTTTGGGTCCTTGGGGGTTAGCTTTGTAAGGCACCCAAACATTTTTATTTTAGCAAAATTAAAATGATGCAACTTGTCAAAACAAAACTTTGCTAAATGGCCTTTGCGCCACAATGTGTACATTTGTACACCTTAGGATGCTTATGTGTATGTGTATGATCGTGGCGTGCAACATAAGCATATGCATGATGATGTGCATGAGAATGTGGAGCTTATTTCTTTGAAAACATAGACTCCAATCTAGTGTGGTTAAATGCACATGTGCTCAAAGTAGAGCTCAAACTACTAATCCTATTTTTCAAAACGTTAATCTCATTATTGTCAATGGTGGCATGTAAAGTATGGTGAGATTTAAAACTATTTTTTTGTTCTTTTTAGAAAAATTTTATTTTTCTTCTTCACAAATTTTTCTTTTCAAAGTTGTGTTTTCTTGAAAAACAATTTCCTTTTGTTTTTCCACCAAAACAATTTTATTTTTCAAACTAGTGTTTCCTTCACAAAGAGTATTTAATTTGGAGAGCAAGGAAACATTCTCATTTTTCAAAAATTCATTTTCTTTTTCTAAACATGCAATTTTATTTTTAAAAGAATCATTTTCCTTATGCATGCAATCAAATTTCTTTTTCAAATTTTTATTTTCCTTTTTAATCATGTCATATTTTTCAAGTAATTGTTGACAAAATGAAGTAAGCTCATCATATGACATGTCTTCATCATCTAACTCAGATTCGGTGTTTACCTCAAGGGGGTTATCCCCTTGGACCATATAGCACTTGTTGGAGACGTCACTTCCAACATCCGAATCGCTCCCGACATAATATAGATCCTTTTCGCCAAGGGAGGTGATGATGTTCCAAGCTACAAAAGCCGAATCAACATTAGAAACCCTAGATAAATAATCATCATTTAGGGTTGACTTTAAAGCATGTAGGGCTTTTGCATTAGCCTCAATATTCTTGCTATTATTAACATATGAATCTTTAGTTATAGCAAGATAAACATGAATGCCTAGGGCTTGGAGGTACATAGACATCTTAACCTTCCAAATTTGGATGTTAAGAATGTCAAACATGGGTGGTGACATGAAGTCCATGGTGTGTGTACAAAATATTATGATTAGCCTAAAAGGAGGATCTTTAACTCTAGGTTGTAAGACCCAAATTCAGAGCACTTGGCTCTGATACCAATTGTAGGATGACCTAGAGGGGGGTGAATAGGTGATGGCTAATCTAATGGTCACTTAATGCCAAATAATGCGGAATTAAATACTATTATGACCTAAACTAAACTCTTAAGCTAAACACCACGTATAACACAAGAGTGTTGCCGAATTTCCCGTGAAGGGCTCTGGACAAACTCCTCTAGATTTCCCTAGATAAGGGTTGAGGTGCCGCGTTGGCACTCTTGGTTAAATACAAGTGTTAGCAAACAAACCCAAGCATATAACAATTAAGAACACAAGTATATCATGCATATAAAGATAAACACAATAAAGGAATGCAAGATATAAACAAGAGACAAAGAGAAAGAGAGAGAGAGTGAGCAATCGCAAACACAAGGGATTTGTTTCGAGGTTCGAGCACACTTGCTCTACATCCCCGCCTTCGACACACGAAGGATTTCCACTAAAATCAATCCCACCGGATCACTCGGTGCCGCAACACCTACAAGCCCTCAGACTCCCTAGTCTCGTACACACCGCAAGCCCCACAAGCTTGCTGAGGGAGGCCGCACCTCAAACACCGCGGACACACACACGTCCGCCTCCTCAAAGTACAAGAAAGAACTCTTGGTGATCTAAACACTTGATCACTAATAAAAACCTCTTACAAGAACACTCCTATAGGATGAATAGATCAATAGGTTGCTCAAGTGTTTGTGAGAAAAACAAGGATGGAAGTGGTGGTGAAAAACTCAAGAAAATCTCTTTTAACACTCTTGATAAAAACTCTCTTTTGATTTGGAAATGAAGCTCTAAAACTTGTGGATATAACCACTGAAAAGAATGGGAAAAACTAGCCCAAAACTATTCTTCAAATCTTAGAGAAAACAGCCCCCAAATGGCCCAATTTATAGGGCTCCAAAAAGTAGCCGTTGGAGGCCTGACAGAACTGTCGGTCGACCGCCCGGTCGACCGGCCAACGGTCATATTTCAGACCGTTGTGCCATCAGGCGACCGGTCGGTCGACCGAGGCCAGGATACAGAGAGCAAGTCTCTCTGTCCGGTCGACCGGTCGGTCGACCGGGCCTTTCCAGAGAGCAGAGCTCTCTGGACGGTCGACTGGGTCGGTCGGCCGGCCCTCCTGCCAGAACTGGCGTGCACGTCTGTGCACGTCGGTCGACCGTGATGGTCGGCCGACTTCAAGCTGCGGTCGACCATCCCGGTCGACCGGCTGAAGCCTGGTCAGGGATTTTGGGAAAGAAAACTTGGTCATTTTTGGCTTAAATAAAATCCTATAAAATCATGAAAAATCTACAAAAATAGTTTTACCAATATACTTTGATAAACAAACATGCTTGCACAAAATCAAGGCATGTTATAAATGATTTGGACTATTTTTGTAAGTTGGAAAAAATTGCTCAAAATAAAAACAGTATTTTTCCAAACTTGATTTTTCAATACTTGTTTTTCCAAAGCTTCACCAAATACAAAAACAAGATATTTAAACTCATTTGAAGCATAGAGTGTACGGATATGATCCACTACACAAACATGGTGAAATATCTATGTTTTTGGCATTAAGCTCTAAATATGGTTTTGGTAAAAACATATAAACTTGATTACCAAAAACCAAATATGTAT
Organism: Agave tequilana; assembly: GCA_038442645.1. NCBI lineage: Eukaryota > Viridiplantae > Streptophyta > Magnoliopsida > Asparagales > Asparagaceae > Agave > Agave tequilana. Next base: position 96,780 of record JAVJIF010003237.1, on the reverse strand, counting down.
TTTGTAAAATAGAAAATCTTTTGTAAAAACAAAACTATCAAGAGTGTGTGTGTATATGTTTACTTGAGCAATCCACCAACTATTCTATCCTTTACATTTTACCTAAAATAAAATCTTACTAAAAAAACAAACCTAGACTCAAGTCTTCATCTTCTTGAAGTCTTCACTTGAAGCCTTCTCATCTTCTTGACTTGGTCCAAACACGATCCAATGGCTCTTGGATCAAACCGTGCTAGCTCCAAAACTTGACTTTAAATCCTTTGTTGAAGCTATGCACCTACTAAGATCTTGATCATAAATCTGTCACTAATTAAACACAAGATCATTAGTACTATAACTACATGAGTTGATCATCATCAAAACTAGAGTGATGGGCCTTCGGGCCAACAATCTCCCCCTTTTTGATGATGACAAAACTCATGAAGTTATATATGCATGGATTAAAGTAAAGCCTCAAAGAAGCTCCCCCTTAACTAATGCATAACAAATAAACAAATAAATATGCAATGTATGCTCATAAACATGTATGCAAATGAAGGAGTAAACATGCCAATCAAGTATAAAACAAATCAAATTCTTTTTCTCCTATTTGTAAAACAAAATATATATGCATAAACATAAAAACTACTCCCCCTTAAGCAAGGAAAACATGCATATATCTCAAATACTTCTCCCCCTTTTTGTCAATCATCAACAAAGGGGTTAAAGTAAAAACAAAATCAAATAATTTTTCTCCCCCATGTTGTCCGAAATAAGGAACCAATGAAGGGGTAAACACAAATCAATCAATAAGGATTATATGCGATATACATTCATGAAGAGGAAGACGTTAAGTTAGCTTCCCTACACTTATGCATTACATGAAAAAGGGATGACAAGCCCTAATTCACATAAAACATATTATGTAATGCATAAGAAGAGATGTGCAGCTCCCCCTACACACGTGTACCACATAAAGAAGAGTTGTCAAGCTCCTCAATATACAATACACTCAACATGAATCTATATGTAGAAGAGATGTTAAGCTCTCCTTGCATATAGGTAATACAAATCAAAAATTTTGAATTTTTCTTATAAAACAAAATTTTGAATTTTATCAATAAAATAAATCTTGAGAATTTTTCTTAAAAATTTTATTTTCTTATCATAAACAACTTTGTGCTTTAAACATGTAAAATAATTTTAACTCAAGCACAAAACAACTCATATATATGTATGAAAAATGAGTATACCAAATGAAATTGATACATACATATATAAGAAAACAAAATATGAGTATATACAAAAATAGAGTCAAATTGATACCAATTGAAATGATTCAATGATACCAATTGAAACAATAATAGGATCATGTGTATAACTCATAAAACATTGAAGAATAAATAACTAGTTAAATTAATTTTTGAAAAACTAGTTAAAGATCCTTCAAAAACATGAAACCAAATCATATGTATTTCATGAATCATACAAAATACACAAGAGATGACACTCAAAATTGATTAAGCTCATAAAAGTGTTCATGAATCAAAGTCATGACAAAACAAATGAAGTATGAGTGTTTAATAATCATGTAAATAGCATTTTCATGAAAATAATCGATGAAGCTCAAAACACAAATATCATTTTATCAAACAAATCAAAAAAATTCATTTTTCATTAAAACAAAAACAAACTTCTAGGTATATGTATGATTTATCTAAATCTAACAATATGCATACATATCCCAAACATAAAACAAGTCTATTAATAGTATTTGCATGAAGGCAAGAGACTCACGGGTATACATGTATATTTATTAGATTTGAACAAAAATTACATATACATGAAGTAAAACATGAAAATTGGCAAAACAGGTGTAAATGAGAGAATCATCAAAACTAGGCTATACATGTGCATATAGTGGGTACAAATGAGCATGAAGTGCAAACATATATGAATCAATTTGTTCTCACTATTTGTACATGTATAAATACAAGTTTTGATAAAAACTACATTTAAACTAGTATTTACCACATGAAGCACAAAACTACATAAAACATGAACATGCTATATGATATTACAAATGAATAAGTATGTAAATAAAATAAGAGTTTAGAAATAGTTACCAACCAAAGAACTATTCCAAATCTCCAAACATGGTGGCCTTTCCACCAAAACTCCTTGATAGTGATGCATCCAAAAATAAGTCCATCAAGACCAAGTGCATCCACCATCAAGGCACCATCCCTCTCACGTCGTGTGAGAGCCCTCACCTACATCAAAAACACAAGGTGGGGTTTTGGTACCCATTTTCTTTTGGGTCCTTGGGGGTTAGCTTTGTAAGACACCCAAACATTTTTATTTTTAGCAAAATTAAAATGATGCAACTTGTCAAAATAAAACTTTGTTAAATGGCCTTTGCGGCCACAATGTGTACATTTGTACACCTTAGGATGCTTATGTGTATGTGTATGATCGTGGCGTCCAACAGAAGCATATGCATGATGATGTGCATGAGAATGTGGAGCTTATTTCTTTGAAAACATAGACTCCAATCTAGTGTGGTTAAATGCACATGTGCTCAAAGTAGAGCTCAAACTACTAATCCTATTTTTCAAAACGTTAATCTCACTATTATCAATGGTGGCATGTAAAGCATGGTGAGATTTAAAACTATTTTTCTTGTTCTTTTTAGAAACATTTTCTTTTTGTTTTTCACAAAATTTTCTTTTCAAAGTAGTGTTTTCTTGAAAAGCAATTTCCTTTTGTTTTTTCACCAAAACAATTTTATTTTTCAAACTAGTGTTTCCTTCACAAAGAGTATTTAATTTGAAAAGCAAGGAAACATTCTCATTTTTCAAAAATTCATTTTCTTTTTCTAAACATGCAATTTTATTTTTAAAAGAATCATTTTCCTTATGCATGCAATCAAATTTCTTTTACAATTTTTTATTTTCCTTTTTAATCATGTCATATTTTTCAAGTAATTGTTGACAAAATGAAGTAAGCTCATCATATGACATGTCTTCATCAACTAACTCGGATTCGGTGTTTACCTCAAGGGGGTTATCCCCTTGGACCATATAGCACTTGTTGGAGACGTCACTTCCAACATCCGAATCGCTCCCGGCATAATATAGATCCTTTTCGCCAAGGGAGGTGATGATGTTCCAAGCTATAAAAGCTGAATCAACATTAGAAACCCTAGATAAATAATCATCATTTAGGGTTGACTTTAAAGCATGTAGGGCTTTTGCATTAGCCTCAATATTCTTGCTATTATTAACATATGAATCTTTAGTTATAGCAAGATAAACATGAATGCCTAGGGCTTGGAGGTACATAGACATCTTAACCTTCCAAATTTGGATGTTAAGAAGGTCAAACATGGGTGGTGACATGAAGTCCATGGTGTGTGTACAAAATATTATGATTAGCCTAAAAGGAGGATCTTTAACTCTAGGTTGTAAGACCCAAATTCAGAGCACTTGGCTCTGATACCAATTGTAGGATGACCTAGAGGGGGGTGAATAGGTGATGGCTATCTAAGGGTCACTTAATGCCAAATAATGCGGAATTAAATACTATTATGACCTAAACTAAACTCTTAAGCTAAACACCACGTGTAACACAAGAGTGTTGCCGAATTCCCCGTGAAGGGCTCTGGACAAACTCTTCTAGATTCCCCTAGATAAGGGTTGAGGTGCCGCGTTGGCTCTCTTGATTAAATACAAGTGTTAGCAAACAAAACCAAGAATATAACAATTAAGCACACAAGTATATCATGCATATAAAGATAAACACAATAAAGGAATGCAAGATATAAATAAGAGACAAGGAGAGAGAGTGAGCAATCGCAAACACAAGGGATTTGTTTCGAGGTTCGAGCACACTTGCTATACATCACCGCCTTCGACACACGAAGGATTTCCACTAAAATCGATCCCACCGGATCACTCGGTGCCGCAACACCTATAAGCGCTCGGACTCCCTAGTCCCGTACACACCGCAAGCCCCACAAGCTTGACGAGGCCGTACCTCAAACACCGCAGACACACACGTCCGCCTCCTCAAAGTACAAGAAAGAACTCTTGGTGATCTAAACACTTGATCACCAATAAAAACCTCTCACAAGAACACTCCTATAGGATGAATAGATCAATGGGTTGCTCAAGTGTTTGTGAGAAAAACAAGGATGGAAGTGGTGGTGAAAAACTCAAGAAAATCTCTTTTAACACTCTTGATAAAAACTCTCTTTTGATTTGGAAATGAAGCTCTAAAACTTGTGGATATAACCACTGAAAAGAATGAAAAAAACTAGCCCAAAACTATTCTTCAAATCTTAGAGAAAACAGCCCCCAAATGGCCCAATTTATAGGGCTCCAAAAACTAGCCGTTGGAGGCTTGACAGAACTGTCGGTCGACCGCCCGGTCGACTGGCCAACGGTCATATTTCAGACCGTTGTGTCATCGGGTCGATCGGTCGGTCGACCGAGGCCAGGATACAGAGAGCAAGTCTCTCTGTCCGGTCGACCGGTCGGTCGATCGGGACCTTTCCAGAGAGCAGAGCTCTCTGGACGGTCGACCGGGTCGGTCGGCCGGCCCTCCTGCCAGAACTGGCGTGCACGTCTGTGCACGTCGGTCGACCGTGAAGGTCGGCCGACTTCACGCTGCGGTCGACCGTCCCGGTCGACCGGCTGAAGCCTGGTCAGGGATTTTGGGAAAGAAAACTTGGTCATTTTTGGCTTAAATAAAATCCCATAAAATCATGAAAAATCTACAAAATAGTTTTACCAATATACTTTGATAAACAAACTTGCTTGCACAAAATTAAGGCATGTTATAAATGATTTGGACTATTTTTGTAAGTTGGAAAAATTTGCTCAAAACAAAAACAGTATTTTTTCAAACTTGATTTTTCAAAACTTGTTTTTCCAAAACTTCACCAAATACAAAAACAAGATATTTAAACTCATTTGAAGCATAGAGTGTATGGATATGATCCACTACACAAACATGGTGAAATATCTATGTTTTTGGCATTAAGCTCTAAATATGGTTTTGGTAAAAACATGTAAACTTGAATACCAAAAACCAAATATGTATTTTGAAAATAGAAAATCTTTTGTAAAAATAAAACTATCAAGAGTGTGTGTGTATATGTATACTTGAGCAATCCACCAACTATTCTATCCTTTACATTTTATCTAAAACAAAATCTTACTAAAAACAAACCTAGACTCAAGTCTTCATCTTCTTGAAGTCTTCACTTGAAGCCTTCTCATCTTCTTGACTTGGTCCAAACACGATCCAATGGCTCTTGGATCAAACCTTGCTAGCTTCAAAACTTGACTTTAAATCCTTTGTTGAAGCTATGCACCTACTAAGATCTTGATCATAAATCTGTCACTAATTAAACACAAGATCATTAGTACTATAACTACATGAGTTGATCATCATCAAAACTAGAGTGATGGGCCTTCGGGCCAACAACCTGTACTTGCCATGCTATACTTGACAGTTAATATCTGACACAGGTACTTGCCATGCTATATTTGACACTTGATATCTGACACCGGTACTTGCCATGTTATACTTGACCCTTGATATCCGACACCGGTACTTGACATGCTATCACTCAGTTAACATGCTATCACACACTTGACATGCTATCACCTAGTACTAGTACACTTGACCTGATATTGTGACACCTGACTGGTTACTGTTATACCTGGCACCTGTATTATATTGCATATTCATGACTATCACTTTTACAGAGACTTGGTATGATTATTATACTGTTACCAGACTTCTGGTACTCCTGAACTCCTGTACTCCTGAACTCCTGTATTCCTGAACCTCTATAATAGGGAGACTCCTGATATTATACTCCTATTAATCCTCGTAATTGGATAATCATGGTTATTGGATTACTGTATACACCTTATTGACATTAGCTTTGGGCAACATATATAATAAGTACTCAACTTACACTGGGGTGGGGGAAACTGATGGAAACTGGTATGTTATCATATTTATAATGGTGGTATTTCTGAAGTGTCATGTGGGGTGCGTAATGATAAATTCCCGAAAGCAGTAGCCAGAATTTGAAGTGTCGTGTGGGGCACGTAATGATAAGTCCCCGGAAGCAGTAGCTTGTACTCCAGAGCTAGTCCCGGGCAGAGACAGTACCCACTATAAATATGAGCCATCAGATTTATCAGTTTTCAAGTAATAACTCGTCTTATTCATAAGTGGATATATGTGTACCGGTAGCACATACCTAAGCATATGGATCGGGTGAATAACATAAATTAACCAAATAGTAATAATGTTAGGAACGTGTGATATTTGGTCTCTCCTTTGTTCGGGTCCTGGTACTCGCATATCAGACCCGGGTAAGTTCTACAGAGTGCGAACTCTAGTATGGACTATCAGTGATGTGAGGCGCTGGTAGGGAGGCGATTGAAATATCAAACGGTACTGATTATTATTATTGGATAAATTAAAATGCTATACCTCTATATTCCAGTTATAGTGTTATGTCCTAAGTTGACACCTTGCTTTATGACATATGATGATTACTCCAGACACACAATAGTTCTGTTACTCTTAAGGCAACTCAAGTTGTATAAACTCAGACGATGGCGACATGAGATATGTGGCATATAGATGGGGGTTTCCCTATTCGGATTATCTCCTTACCGTATCAGTCCCGTGAATCCATAATCTGAGCTTGTACAGCTAGTTTTGTCCATACTTGTATTTATCGCATGTTTAACTTATTTACCGCATGTTTATATGTACCTGTGCTCTTCATACTGCCTTCTATGCATGTTTTCAGTTTCAGATTCATCGATATACATGATTTACTATCGTTCCTTTAATTTCCCTTATGTTACTTATTATTGCTTATACCTGCATGCCTGTACCACATTACTTGATCATGTACATGTGTGCCTGTTATGCACGCCATTTGGCTTTATTATATGTACTCGCTGGGGTTGCTAACAACCCTGGATCTTCATGTCCAGATCCTAGAGCCTGGACTGATTGAAGCTTTACATGCACAAAAATACGAAATTTCAGATCTTATAATAAAAATGTGCAAGTGCTCAATTCTTCCGCTATAGCAAGTGGCTATGCGGGTCGTGATCCACAAGGAGGGTTTGCGATGGAAGCTTTACGGTTCTTTATTGAAATCGTTAAGAAGAAAAGCGAGAGTTCTTCTCTGTTTTTAAGAAGTGAAAATGAAAAAAAGAATTATGTTAAAATTAGAGAGAAAATGAGAGATGAAGAAGGTGGAAAAATCAGAAAACAATGAAGCGAATATGTACAAAGAAGTGGAGGAAAAAGAGTTGGAAGAGGTGGTGATATAATTTACACAAATGAAAGAAAGGAAAGAAGATGAAGAAATACTTACCTAGGTTGAGTGATGACCTACCTGGAAACCGTTGAATGTTCTACCTTTGCTTCGGAGGCGTTCAACGCATAGATCATAAGCTCGAGCTCAGTCCCCGTACACATTATATCGTCAGGCCTAGCAAGAACGAAGTGATGCGGATCTTGGAGGAGGAGAACGTCTTCATGAACTATCGCTGGCTCTCACGTAACTTAGTTATACTTGCTTTGGAATTCACTTGTAAACTCAACAACAACAACCAAGGTAAAGTAGAAGAGGAAGACGAAACAAAAGAAAATACGAACTTAAAAAGAACTTTTACCTTTATTAATTACAGAGACAATGGAAGAAAGGAGGAGGGTACATCGTCGGTGTCACTCTCAACATCAGCCTCTCTCTCTTACTTACATGAATCTTCTTCTACCCTAAGTTACATACAAATTACATAAAAAGAAAAGAAAAACCTAAACTACAAAGAATGAAAACTAGGCTAAATCCTAATCTGCCTTCCTTCTCCCTGCTCAGCTAAAACCAGTATTTATAGGCAAAAAACCTAAAGGAGAAGATCCCAGGAAGATTGGGGGAATCTCCTGGTCTGATGTATTTCCTGTATCTTCTTCTGATTTTCTTGTTTTTTCTTCAAAAGTTGACAAAACAGCCTTTGATTGTGCTTGATTCAGGGAGGATTCTTCTCAACCTTCCTTATATGCCAAGATTTTGCCTTGATTTAGGGAGAATTCTTCTCAACCTTCCTTATATACCAAGATTTTGCCCACAGGGAGGATTCTTCTCAACCTTCCTTATATGCCAAGATTTTGCCCTGATTTCTTCATCTTGATTCAAGGAGGATTCTTCTAAACCTTCCTTATATGCCAAGATTTTGCCCTGATTTCTTCATTTCAAATTTATTCTGAATTAATCAGAATTTGGTGGACTTTTGGGCTTGTTTCTCTTCATCTCCTTAAGGAATGGGCCTGCAAATAAATTAAACATTTAATTAGGACAAAGCAGATTTTATTGTATAATAAGTATGGAAATATGATAATAAATGTGCAACATTAGTGACCAATCACACCCCCATACCTATCTTTTGCTCGTCCTCGAGCAAAACAACTAAACTATACTAAGGATTATTAGACCACTTTCGCAGGTCACGCGATTGCACTGAGCATGTGCAACAAGCCGTTAAACCTCTAGGTTTCCCCTAGAGGACGAGTTTTGTCTCGTGAGGGTTTTCAGTGGATTACACCCACAAAATCCATAAAGAAAGGGAATTAAAGAGTTAGTATTTTCGAAAAGCATTTTGAAAGGGAAAAATATTTGAAATATAATTGTAAGATCTAAGCAATCTATAAGTTATAGGAAAACTGAATTTTTCATTCCTAAACTTAGTCTCTATTCAAAAATTTGTTATCAATTAAAGTAAGGAGTCAAGTTGTACTTCTCATCTAGTCTATTACTTTACCCTAAGTCATATGCACTTGTGACTGTGAAAATTTTGACTAAGGGTTCATTAACTCTAACTCTTATGCCTTATTTATATATATATATAATTTTTTTTGGTGGTATTATTCCTTAGTTTAGGCTTTCTAATCTGCCCATGTAACGAGCCTTTAATCGATGACTCCCAAACCAGACGGCCTTAGGGCACCGGGTGAGAAGACACCCCTCGGACTTAAGGACTCAAGCAAACAAGGCCACAAAACTAAGGATTTTATTATATGGACCTCTTTTAGGCGTGAACACTTATTCTTTATTAGGCACAAATACCCAGCTTAATCAGAGGATTTTTATATATATTTTTCTTTTCAAACTTATCTAATCATCTTTCGCATAAATACTAAGGCTTTCTTAGGCCAAAGCACCTAGCTAATCAATAATTAGATTTGTTTATCTTTTTTTTTATATAAGGCATAAGAATCTTTGTTTTTGAACCCTAAGTGTGTAAGTGTATGAAGGGTGCATATTTCATCAAGGTAAATATAAAGACTAAATTACTTTGACAAATTTTCTTCCTAACCCTAAAAATCAAACAAATAATCTTATTTTGACCAAGTATAAGAAATCCTAATTTAGATTTTCCTATTCCTTAAAATTAACTTAATTTCTTACAAAAAAAATGTCAAAATATTGTTTCTATTTTCAAAAAGTTTTTAAAAGTAAAGAAAATGTTAATTTTTTATTTTTTTTATTTTTTAAACAAAAAGAAAGTTATGTTAGACCCTCCCCCACACCTATCTCATGCATTGTCCTCAATGTATGAATTAATGCATAGATGCATGAAAAAGAAGAAAGGGAAGGAAAAGGTTACCTTAAGGTGGTGGTTCCGGTGGCGGTCTGATTGGTCCACGAAACGCGGCCCAATCAACTTTTCTTGGGTCTCGGAGGAACCCACCAGAAATATCTTTAATATAACCCATTAAAAAGATAAATCCATGAAGGATCTTTATTAAATATTTAACCCCATCTAATTTTCATATTCCATAACTAATTTCGGAGTCAAATTTGTCAACCACCTCGTCCCAGAATGGAGTATGAAATGATAGAACAGTTGACTTGGACTCAGGAAGGACAGGAACTAATACCGACTCAGGAAGGTGACTTAAGTCAAGTAAAGGTTCAGGAGTCGAAATAGGTTCAAAAATTGGGTCCAAGTCAAGAAGTTGAAACTCAAGTCCACATGTATTTTCCAACAATGGAATGTGACCTAATATGGGTGATTCTAGTTCAGGGATGAGAGGTGATGGAATCAAAACCGACTCTAGAATATTATTCAAGTTTGGTAATAGAACAGGAGTCAATATTGATTCAGAAAGTTGAACTGGATCACAAATTTGAGAATCTTGGTCACATATCTCATTGAGTTCAATATCATAAAAATGAGAACTTGCCAATTTGTCAATAGGATCTTCAAAAGTGTATAATTGGTCAAGTTCAATATGATCCTCAAAGATGGGTGATTCAATTTCATTATGAATTGGTACAGGATCCAATGTTGACTCCGGGAAAAGATCAAAATCAGGTGAAGATACCGGAGTCATAATAGAATCGGGAAGTAAAATAGAATCACTAAGTTGGGGTTCAGGATCATATTCATTTTCAAGTTCTATTTCAGGAAAAGGATAACTTGCTAAACTGTCAATATCTTTTTCAAAATTTGGAGTTTGGGCAAGTTCAAATGGTTGTTCTGAAATGGAATCTTGATTTCCAAAACTACATGATTCTTCGGCTCTAACAGAATAGTTAGTGACATCAGGACGGTGGGAACGTAGAGATTCGACCATCATATCTATGTCACGGTTACGAGTGTTTTGAGCCTGAGTCATGGCTTCAAGCATCTTTTCATAGTTGATAGGTTCATTGTTTTGATGAAAAGATGAAGAATTGTCTTGGAAGTGGTAGTGAAATTGTGAGTCCATCAGATTTTGGGATTTATGTTTGGACTCACGCATACTCATTTCCATAATTGATGGTTTCCTATTTTGGACGGGTGGAACTGAGTATGAATCTTGAACATAATATGGACTGGGTGGAGAAGGAGGACAATTTGGTTGAAAATCTGACTCGGGGTAGGTGAATCCCCACTGACTCTGTGAAGAGTTGAAATCGTTATGGAAATTATAGTCATACGATGGGGGACATGGGTTATATTGATTCGGATAAGACCAATCCGGCATACTAGGTTGGTCAAAGTTATGATTTGCCGGGTTGGTAATATCCGAAAATGAAGTCGGTGTGTAATATGGATTATTATTGTAGTTGAAAAAATTATTATTATGGTCCATATCACACAATAGAATACAAACAAAGAAAAACAAACAAATAAATAAACAAAAAAGAAAAAATTTAGCCTAAGTTAGGGTAGACTTAGGACCTAGACGACTCCTACCTGGTTAGACTGTCCATGGGAGGTCTAATGTAGACTTTAACCACAAGCTAATCAGCCAGGTCAGGGCAAGGTTGATGGGAGGTTTTCCGTCAAAGACGTTCCTTAATTAAATAACCACCAACCTTCGGGCTTTCGGCCCTCAATCCCTTTCCTAGACACTGATTTTGCAGGAGTTAGATTCCAACATTTTTTCCCCTTAGGATAATCTCCTAATTGAGTCCGAGATGTCCCTAGGGCCAACGTCTACTCAATTTTAGTTAGGCTTGGGTTAGTAAGTGCTTGGAATGTAATTTTTGGGCTAAGGAAGGGTGATCAAATCCCCACCTTATCTTGTTAATGGGTTAGTGCCCTTAAGATCAATTTGTGCAAGTGTACAAGATATGTAAGATTCACTCAAAGCGATATAAATCAACCAAGAAGTGAGTCCTATGCTAAATGCAATGCATACGTACCTTGCTCCAGCACTCTTCAACAGTAAAAGTAAATGAATTGAAAAGACACGTGCCTAAAATGTAAACGTCTAATCAATTTTTAACTTTTGCAACAAACTTTTTACTGTTGATTATTAGCAGGTTTTTGTGATGGCATATAAGAAATAAATAATTGCAGCAAACTAGAATTTGCAAAGCTAGCAGCCCTGCAAAAACCTGTTAGTAGTCAGCTCTTTATTGCCACGGATCCGCGGCTTTTGCTGTGGGAACGTGGCAATTCAGAGGGCAATGGGTCTCTGCTTTCTAGAGCAGAGGCCCAATACCACTTGTATGTCACTGCAATATTAATTTCCTGCTTTGATTGCCCTGTAACCTGCAACAGAGAAGAAAATTCGTTTTAGTTCTAAAAAATTTTCAAGAAAAATTCAGATTTCAATAAAAACATGTTACCCTCCCCGGCAACGGCGCCAAAATTTGATTGAAGCTTTACCTGCACAAAAATACGAAATTTCAGATCTTATAATAAAAATGTGCAAGTGCTCAATTCTTCCGCTATAGCAAGTGGCTATGCGGGTCGTGATCCACAAGGAGGGTTTACGATGGAAGCTTTACGGTTCTTTATTGAAATCGTTAAGAAGAAAAGCGAGAGTTCTTCTCTGTTTTTAAGAAGTGAAAATGAAAAAAAGAATTATGTTAAAATTAGAGAGAAAATGAGAGATGAAGAAGGTGGAAAAATAAGAAAACAATGAAGCGAATATGTACAAATGAAGTGGAGGAAAAAGAGTTGGAAGAGGTGGTGATATAATTTACACAAATGAAAGAAAGGAAAGAAGATGAAGAAATACTTACCTAGGTTGAGTGATGACCTACCTGGAAACCGTTGAATGTTCTACCTTTGCTTCGGAGGCGTTCAATGCATAGATCATAAGCTCGAGCTCAGTCCCCGTGCACATTATATCGTCAAGCCTAGCAAGAACGAAGTGATGCGGATCTTGGAGGAGGAGAACGTCTTCATGAACTATCGCTGGCTCTCACGTAACTTAGTTATACTTGCTTTGGAATTCACTTGTAAACTCAACAACAACAACCAAGGTAAAGTAGAAGAGGAAGACGAAACAAAAGAAAATACGAACTTAAAAAGAACTTTTACCTTTATTAATTACAGAGACAATGGAAGAAAGGAGGAGGGTACATCGTCGGTGTCACTCTCAACATCAGCCTCTCTCTCTTACTTACATGAATCTTCTTCTACCCTAAGTTACATACAAATTACATAAAAAGAAAAGAAAAACCTAAACTACAAAGAATGAAAACTAGGCTAAATCCTAATCTGCCTTCCTTCTCCCTGCTCAGCTAAAACCAGTATTTATAGGCAAAAAACCTAAAGGAGAAGATCCCAGGAAGATTGGGGGAATCTCCTGGTCTGATGTATTTCCCGTATCTTCTTCTGATTTTCTTGTTTTTTTCTTCAAAAGTTGACAAAACAGCCTTTGATTGTGCTTGATTCAGGGAGGATTCTTCTCAACCTTCCTTATATGCCAAGATTTTGCCTTGATTTAGGGAGGATTCTTCTCAACCTTCCTTATATACCAAGATTTTGCCCACAGGGAGGATTCTTCTCAACCTTCCTTATATGCCAAGATTTTGCCCTGATTTCTTCATCTTGATTCAAGGAGGATTCTTCTAAACCTTCCTTATATGCCAAGATTTTGCCCTTATTTCTTCATTTCAAATTTATTCTGAATTAATCAGAATTTGGTGGGCTTTTGGGCTTGTTTCTCTTCACTCCTTAAGGAATGGGCCTGCAAATAAATTAAACATTTAATTAGGACAAAGCAGATTTTATTGTATAATAAGTATGGAAATATGATAATAAATGTGCAACATTAGTGACCAATCACCATGGTGGCCTTACTGTAGCTGATCAGAGTGCGCAGCGGATCCTTCCGTGATGATCGGAGTGCAGCAGAAGTTTGGATCATCGACACAGCTTTTCCTCCCAGTTCCTCCCCTGTTTGGTTCTCGAGACCCCTCTTGCTGCTCGTGAGCACCTCTCAGCTTTTTTATATCTCTTCATATATTGTATTCTTTTGTATTTTCTGGTGATGTAATATTCCTAATATTGTATCACTCTCTGTGATAACCATGTACTTGTACTTTTCTGTTGGAATTTATATTAACCACTATGCATCCGCACTGTGATTCTTACCTGTACTGATGCTTAGCATATATACGTGAGGGTATTTTTGACCTGCGTATATACGTCGCAGTGACGTTTCCGTACCCGCGAGATCGGGGCGTCACAGGATGGTATCAGAGCCTAGGCTCTAACATCTTCAGTACAATCAGTTGGCAGATTAATGCGATATTAATTTGCAGCTGAGAGCACGAGTCTTGAATATACATTCCAATCGCAAGTGCGGTGTTATCTATTCCTTCCTTGTAATCTTTTCCTTGGTTCTGAGACCCTTCTATCTTTTCAGTTTCTTCCCGTCATCCCTTCGATCAACTCAGATGTTTTGTGTCCGGAGTTGGTAATCTTCCTTACCCTTCATATTTTGTTATATTATCATCATTGACCCTAATCTCTCCCATATTCATCTCCCTCCTTATAGAAATTTCGAGGACGAAATTTTTGCTTGGTGGGTAGATTGTAGCACCCCCTTCCCGGGATACGTACCCAAATGTGTGCCCCACATTCTTTGACCATTTTGTTTCAATTATTTATATTTAAATTGTGATTTCCTATGTTATTTGGTATCGGATCTGGATTCTCAGACCTAGAATCAGCCCTGACCTGGACTGGAACCCGATATCGGTATACCGCCTGATTTGACATTTTCGGTAGTCTGGTTTGATCGATTTCAGTTCCAAACGCTGTTTTCTAATATTTTAGATTTTTCATGATTTTCTGAAAATTTTCAGCATTTTTCTGCAAAATCTCCAAAATCGGTGTCGGTCGGCATCGCTGACTGATTCCCGAATTTTTAGTTTTCAAATGGGATTGAATTTTCAAAAACGGCTTTCATTTTACTTCTTAGAATTACCTAAATATATTTTTTTTGGGATTTGTTTCTAAATTTATCAAAATTTGACCGATTCTGGTATTGGCCGGTATCGTCAGAACATTCCAAGATTTTTAATTTGAAAATTAGATTAAATTTCTCAAATCTGATTTAACCAGATATCTTAAAATAATAATATTTACTATTTTTGAGAATTTTTCGGAACGTTTCTGAAGCAATCAAATTTTTGCCTTCTTAAAATAATAATATTATTTACCGTCCTTTTCTTTTCTTGCTTTTTCCTTCTCCACTCCTCTACTTTATACTCCCAGAATATTGTATTAATTTAGTTATCTAATAAAATATTTATTTATTATTTATTATTTTTTCTATTTCTTTTCTTTTTCTTTAATTTTTCCCTTTTTCCTTTCTTTTTCTTTCTTTTTCTTTCTTTTCTTTTCTTCCCCTTATCTTCCCCATGCTCTGCTCCCCGCCGCCTGCAGCAGCCGCCTGCAGCCCCTCTCCCCCATCCCATTTCATCAATACTTCCTCCTCCTCCTCCTCCATTAAAAACCCTTCTTCTTTCTTCTTCTTTCCATTACCATTTCAACTCCAAACTCCTCCAACACTTCAACCAAAACCCACTCCACCATCACACCGCCGCCTCCACCACATGGGCCGCCACCGCCGCCGCCCTAGCCGGCGCCACCGCACCCCCACTTCCCTACTTCCATCAACCCCAAATCCCACCTCATTTCTTCCAATTTCAACATAACCTAACACTTCACCTCTTCTTCTTCTTCTTCAAAATCAACCACCAATTCCACCCAAATCCTCCACTCCAACCACCCCACCACCATCTCCTCGTCCTCCTCTAACTCCCCACCACCACCACCACCAACAACCACAACCACCAACTACCACCACCTCTAACAAACTTCACTACCAACAACAACAACCAAAACAAACTCCACCTCCCTCATCCCCGGGCTAGGCCGCGCACGCGCGCACCCCCCCGGCGTAGCCACCGCTAGGCCACCAGTGGTGGGCTGGCCGCTGGCCGTCCCCTCCCCTCCTCCTTTTCTTTTTCTTTTCTTCTTTCTTTCTTTCTTCTTTCTTCTTTCTTTTCTTTCTTTGTTTTAATTCTTTCCTTTTTCTCCCTTTCCATTTCTACCCCTTCTTAACCCCTTATTTACTTCCCTCCCCATTAATAATTTCAATAATACCCCTCCCCATTAATTCTTATTTTCTCTCTTTTAAAACACCCTATATTCTCTCTCCCTCTCCTTCCTATAACTTTCTCTCTCCTCTCTCTCTTCTCTCTCTCCCCTTTCTCATTTCCTCTCTAATATATATATATATATACATATATATTTATATTTATACATTTTAATATATATAGTATGGGCTAGTGGCTTGCTCGCTCGTATTCGCGGACTTCTCAGATTTTAACCCGGTATTTCATTCCTGTATTAGGCGAGTATATTTCTTGCTTTATTATCATCATTTCAAGTCTAATAATTATTATCTTGCTTTTAATATATAATGTCTCTTTATGCAAGTTGGTATATGTTATATATGTGATTTCTAAAATTAACATGTTTTATAAATATTTGTCGGCCGTCATTATGCTTGGTTGAACCGGTATTATACTGGGTATGCTTAGATCTGCTCCCGCTTCAATCGGCATCACATTGCTAATTAAAAGATAAATTTATTATTGTTAGAAATAATGGTTGTGAAGAGTTTGAAATGTTTATACCGTTCTCCTGTACCATGTTACCTGACCGGTTGATACCTGATATTTGATATTGTGACTCTCACTGACATATTAGTTACCTGATCTTGACATGTATACACCTGATACTTGCCATGCTATACTTAACACTTGATATCTGACACTGGTACTTGCCATGCTATACTCAACACTTGATATCTGACACCGGTACTTGCCATGCTATATCTGACACTTGATATCTGACACCGCTACTTGTCATGTTATACTTGACCCTTGATATCCGACACCGGTACTTGACATGCTATCACTCACTTAACATGCTATCACACACTTGACATGCTATCACCTAGTACTAGTACACTTGACCTGATATTGTGACACCTGACTGATTATTGTTATACCTGGCACCTGTATTATATTGCATATTCATGACTATCACATTTACAGAGACTTGGCATGATTATTATACTATTACCAGACTTCTGGTACTCCTGAACTCCTGAACTCCTGTATTCCTGAACCCCTATAACAGGGAGACTCCTGATATTATACTCTTGTTAATCCCCGTAATTGGATAATCATGATTATTGGATTACTGTATACACCTTATTGACATTAGCTTTGGGCAACATATATAATAAAGTACTCAACTTACATTGGGGTGGGGAAAACTGATGGAAACAGATATAATGTCATATTCATAATGGTGATATTTCTGAAGTCTCGTGTGGAACGCGTAATGATAAGTCCCCAGAAGCAGTAGCCTGAATCTGAAGTGTCGTGTGGGGCGCGTAATGATAAGTCCCCAAAAGCAATAGCCTGTACTCCTGAGCTAGTCCGGGCAGAGACGGGACCCACTATAAATATGAGCCATCAGATTTATAAGTTTTCAAGTAATAACTCGTCTTATTCATAAGTGGATGTATGTGTACTGGTAGCACAAACCTAAGCATATGGATCGGATGAATAACATAAAACAACCAAACAGTAATAATGTTAGGAACGTTTGATATTTAGTCTCTCCTTTGTTCGGGTCCTGGTACTCACATATCAGACCCGGGTAAGTTCTGCAGAGTGCGAACTCTAGTATGGACTATCGGTGATGTGAGGCGCTGGTGGGGAGGCGATTGAAATATCAAACGGTACTGATTATTATTATTGGATAAATTAAAATGCTATACCTCTATATTCTAGTTATAGTGTTATACCTAAGTTGACACCTTGCTTTATGACATATGATGATTACTCCAGACACACTATAGTTTTGTTACTCTTAGGGAAACTCAAGTTGTATAAACTCAGACGATGGCGACATGAGATATGTAGTATATAGATGAGGGTTTCCTTGTTTGGATTATCCCCTTGACGTATCAGTCCCGTGAATCTATAATCTGAGCTTGTACAACTAGTTTTGTCCATACTTGTATTTATCGCATGTTTAACTTATTTACCGCATGTTTATATGTACCTATGCTCTTCATACTGCCTTCTATGCATATTTTCAGTTTCAGATTCATCGATATACATAATTTACTGTCGTTTCTTTAATTTCCCTTATGTTACTTCTTATTGCTTGTACCTGCATGCCTGTACCACATCACCTGATCATGTATACGTGTGCCTGTTATGCACGCCATTTGGCTTTATTATATGTACTTGCTGGGGTTGCTAACAATCCTGGATCCTCATGTCCAGATCTGATTAGTATCCATATTTGCATTTTATACCACCCTTATACCTTGCATATTATATATTAAATGTGATTTTTAACTCATATTCTCTCTATTTTTGCAGATCTCCACTTTAAAGAGGAAAAGTAATTAACCACCTTAATTAGTGATAATTAAGGGGGTTAATTAAAAATTAGCCCAAAATCAAATCAGATCTCACCAGGATCTGAGCGCCAAGTGGAGAATCTAACCAGCCCACATGGCCAACGACCTAACCACCAGATCCCAACAGAAAATCTGGACTCAACGGTCGCAACCGTGCCGCGCCCATGCCGCGCCGCCGCGGCAATCCAGAGGCCGTTGAGCCTAGGATTTCGTGCCAACGGTCAAGATCTGATAAGATTCTCAAATTTGCCTATAAATACCTGGGCAGAGATCTGCGCGAGCTCCAGTGAAGAGAGAGGGAAAATTTTGGATTAGTTGTAATTTTTGTTTTAGGATTTGAGTTCTTCTCTCCTTCCTCCTTGATCTCTAGCTAAATTGAGAGAGAGAGTTCTTCACTTGAGAGATTGTAATCAAGACTTGTGACAACCTTGAAGCAAAGATTCAATGGAGCTCTCATCTTCTTTTTACTAGAATTGAGTATGCTTTCTCTTCTTATGCTTTTAATTCTTGCATTCAATTTCTAGTTCTAGTTTAATTCTAGTTGAGTTGTTTAGATCTTTGATTTCCATGGAGTATTATAGCTTTCTTGTTAGTGTAATGGAAGGCTAGTTTCTTGAATGCATGGCTAGCTAAGCTCACCTAGCTACTACTAGCTCTAGTTGATTGTAACTTCAATTCTTGCATGCTTTCAAGATTCTTGTGAATTCTAATGGAGAATGTTGTATCCTTGGGTGATTGCTTGTAAGATCTCTTGATGAATTGTGTATCTCTTATAAAGAGCATTTGATTGGATCAAAAGGTTGGATTACCATTGGTTATGTCATTTGATTAGCAAGAACAACTCAAGCACTTCAAGCTAACTTTGTAGTTAAGCTTTGAAGTCCTAAAGAGTTTGATTCTTCTCACCTTTGCATTAAATGAGTAACAAGCCTATATTTCCTCATTGCACACCTAGTAAGAGAACCTAGTATTCAAGAAGAGCATTCTAGTTAACTCACTAAAAGGAACACTAAGTCTTCAAGAAAGAATACCACACATTTGAACATGCAAGTCATTCTCAATTGTCTATGATTCTTGATGAGACAATATTGCAATCAACAATAGAGGTAGTATGTTAGCAAGAAGGTTGAGTAATGCTAGCCATGCATCTTTCTAATCAAGAGAATCAACACATTTCATTTTAGCATTCTTTTCTTTTCTTTACTTCAACACACTTCATTCACTTCATTTCACTTCTTATTCACAATGCACCACCACCAATCCACAACTTCTTGTATATTGTTTTCTCTTGTGTGATTAACAAAGAAGAGTATTGTTTCTTGTCTCACTAGTATCGTGAAAGCTTCTACGCTTGCTCTCCTCGTGGTACGACTCGATATAGCTACTCGCTATAACGAAAGATTGAAACAAGGTATAATAATCAAATATTCAAAGTAAACAAGATCAAAGGTAAATTCTAAACTCTAAACCATCTCTTAAATACCTGATTCTTGTACAAATACATCACATACCTTGTGTTTACCAATCAATTTTTGGCGCCGTTGCCGGGGAGAGCAACGGTATTTTTACAAGTGAGAAACTAAACAATATATCTTCTCTGTTGCAGGTACAGGTTGAAGATTCAGAAAACTTTGCACAGCAGAATCATATAAGCGGACCTGGGCCTCTGCTCTCGAAAGCAGAGACCAGGATCCCTCTGACTTGCCGCGTTCCCGCGGCAAAAGCCGCGGTTCCGCGGCAAGAAGGAGATCACTACTGATCTGTTTGCTGCAGGGCTTGCTGCTTTGCTAAAAACTGCTGGCTATATACTTGAAATATTGTATTCTTCACCTGATATTTGTTAATCAACAGTAAAAGATTGGTTGTAATTGTTGATAAAAATTGTTTAGACATCTTGCATTATAAGCACGTGTCTTTCAATTTCTTTCAATTTACTGTTGAAGAGTGCGGGGGAACAAGGTACGTGAAGCATTGCATATTGATTAGGAATCACACTTTGTTTGTTTAATTACGCTTTGGGTGATCCTTGTTTGTTTACAACGTACACTTGCACAAATCAACGCTAAGGGCAAATCCCATAACAAAGATAAGGTGGGGATTTTATCACCCCTTCCTTAGCCCACAAACCATTTTCCCCACGCATTCACTATCCTAAGCTTCTAATTAAAATTGCTAGACGTTGGCCCCTAGGGACATCCGGACTCATCTAGGAGATTTTCCTAAGGGGGAAAAGTGTTGGAAAGTGACTTCTGTGTAATCGGTGTCTAGGAAAGGGGTTGAGGGCCGAAAGCCCGAAGGTTGTTGGTTACTTAATTAAGGAACGTCTCCGGACGGAAAACCTCCCACCAACCTTACCCTTCCCTGGCCGATTTGCTTATAGTCAGTGTCTACACCGAACCTCCTGT
Organism: Agave tequilana; assembly: GCA_038442645.1. Classification (NCBI taxonomy): domain Eukaryota; kingdom Viridiplantae; phylum Streptophyta; class Magnoliopsida; order Asparagales; family Asparagaceae; genus Agave; species Agave tequilana. The sequence continues at coordinate 76,096 of JAVJIF010003237.1, read as the reverse complement.
GGATAGTCTATTTAGGAGTCACCTAGGACCAGAAACCCTAGAAGCTAGGATTGATTTTTTTTTTCTTGATTGTTATTTTACATTTTCCGCTTGTTTGAAAGGTGCACGTTGGTTGTGTATTTGCATGCGTGAGTGGTATCGAGAACCAATTTCTTCTAGGCTTGTGAGAACTTCTACACTGCCTCACACAACACCACTCAACACAACCATGACGAATAACGTGTCGCTGCAGGACAAGTTCTATCCGATCCGCACATCGATTCCTTCTTGTATTCTCCTCCCGGACACTAATGACCATAATTTTGAGTTGAAACCTCAGTTCATAAACACTCTTCCACGATTTCACGGATTAGAATCTGAGGATGCTTACATCTTCATACGAGAGTTTGAAGAAGTATGCCTCATGATGAGGATTTCCCAGTTAAGTGAGGATGCTGTGAGACTTAGATTTGTCCCATTTGCACTAAAGGATATTGCGAAGAAGTGGCTGTACAGTCTTCCTGTCAGCTCAATCTCTTCATGGGATGATTTCGTTAAGGTCTTCCTTAAAAAATTCTATCCCATCCATAAGACAGCCCTCATGCGCAAAAATATAATGCAATTCAAACAAGAGCCCAATGAGCCATTCTGGAAGTACTTTGAGCGCTTTAAGGATTTAGTAGCCCTGTGTCCCCATCATGGTATCGAGAAGTGGCGCCAATGCCAGATTATATATGATGGGCTGGACTATCAAACTAAGACTCTCCTTGAAACCATGTGTCAAGGAGAATTTCTTAAAAAGGATGAAGACCAGGGTTGGGATCTCTTTGAGGCTCTAGCGGAGAAAACTATCCAGTGGGAATCCTGCTCTGAGAAACCCACACCAACAACTTCCAGATCTGGTTTACATTCTATAGGATCCTCAATAGCTGCTGAAGCCAAGATCACTCAGTTGATGAAGAGGATTGAATTGCTGGAATCAAGGGAAAATTCTGTCGTTAGTCAAGTCAACCCTTCATCAGTAGGTAGCCCACCACATATGGCTAACTCTGCACCTATAATTCACCCGGGTTGTACTTTTTGCCATGATCTGAATCATGTGTTGGAAGAGTGTCCTGTGTATTACTCTCAAAATTTTCAGGAGAGTATGAATGCCGCATATACCAGACCTCCATACAATCCTTATTCCAAGACCTACAATCCAGGATGGCGTAACCATCCTAATTTCTCATGGAGTCAGTCTGGTCCTGAGCAGTCTAGACAACAATTTCCACATCAACAATATCCTGCTCAGGCACACCCACCTACTTACCAAAACCCACCAAATTTCAATTCGTATCAGAGTCCACCCAGATTCCAACCATTCCAAAATTCTGTGCCATATCAAGCCAATTTTCAACCCCAATATCAACAACAACAACAGCATCCACCACCCAATCCTTCAGATAAGAAAATTTCCGAATTGGAGAAAATGATTGAGACTTTGTCCAAAACACAAGCTGCAATGATGAACAATCAGCAGCAGGACATGAATAAACTGCAAATCCAAATAGGACAGTTGGCTAATTCCTTGACTGAAAGGCAAAAAGGAATGCTGCCTAGCCAACCTGTGCCTAATCCCAGAGCCCATTTTCCTCTGCATGAAGTTGAAGACCTAGGACCTAGTCAGAGCCAATGTCAAGCCATTCACATCCTTAGGTCTGGAAAACATGTAGACAACAAAATCTCAAATCAGTCTCCAAAATTTGTTCCAAAATCTGTGTCGAATCCATCAACTTCTGTTCCAGTTCAACCTTTGCAAAATATTCCTTCATCAAGTTCACAACTCTCCACGTCTCAATCAAAAGGAAAAGAGAAAGTTGATGAGCAGACTTATAAGCCTATTGCCCCATTCCCGAATAGGCTTACGAATCATAAGAATAATGCTCATATGGAGAAGATCAGAGAGATATTTAACCAAGTACAAATCAATGTCCCTCTCTTGGATGCTATTCAGCAAGTACCATCATATGCAAAGTTTCTGAAAGAGATGTGTACTAAGAAAAGAAAGGCAAATGTCCCTAAGAAAGTCTTTTTGGCTTCCAATCTGAGTGAATTGCTTAATGGTCCAATCCCTGTGAAGTACAAGGATCCAGGGAGCCCTACCATCTCTTGTATCATAGGGCAGACCACAGTGAATAGGGCTTTGCTAGATTTGGGCGCTAGCATCAATCTTCTCCCCTTTTCTGTGTACCAACAGTTAGGATTGGGCAACCTTCGTCCAACCCAAATGACTATTCAACTGGCTGATCGTTCTGTTAAGATTCCTAAAGGGGAAATTACGGATGTCTTAATACGGGTGGGGGAATTCATTTACCCCGTTGATTTTGTTGTTTTGGAAACACAACCCGTACATAATCACAGAGCGCAAACTCCTGTCATTTTAGGACGCCCATTCTTAGCCACAGCAAATGCGATCATTAACTGCCGAAATGGATCGATGCGGCTGACATTCGGAGATATGACGAAGGAGGTGAATGTCTTCCATCTGGGAAAGCAGCCAAGGGATGTGGAGAGTGACTCATTTGACGTCAACTTGATAGAGGGATTGACCAGCGAACACGTGGAGGAGATGAAGTACGAATCTGAAGAGGAATTCGAGTTAGACACTGATGACCTAACTCTTGATCAGATAGTTGGAACGAATGCTGAAAAGAGTACTAATTCCACTTCTATTCTTCCCTTGCACCATGAGCAACCTGTTATAGATCCTGTCCCTTCTGCCGAGCTTAAGGTTCTTCCTGGTCATCTCAAGTACAAGTACTTGGATGATAAAGAATCCTTTCCGGTCATCATTGCATCCAATCTTACGGAACAACAAGAAGAGGACCTATTGACTGTGCTAAGGGAGAATAGAGAAGCCATAGGCTGGACCATGGCTGATATTAAGGGAATTAGTCCTACGATTGTCCAACACAGGATTCACTTAACGGAAGATGCTAAGCCAAAAAGAGACCCACAGCGTCGACTAAACCCGATTATGCAAAAAGCTGTTAAATCTGAGATAATGAAACTATTAGACAATGGGATTATCTATCCTATATCTGATAGTCAATGGGTTAGTCCTGTTCACGCTGTGCCGAAGAAAGCTGGCTTTACTATTGTGGAGAATGAGAACAAAGAATTGATACAAACACGTCTTCCTACGAAGATTCGAGTTTGTATTGATTATAGGAAATTGAATAGTGCCACACGTAAAGACCACTTCCCACTTCCGTTTATCGATCAGATGCTGGAGAGATTGGCGGGACATGAGTATTATTGTTTCCTGGATGGATATTCAGGATATAATCAGATTCCAATTGCGCCCGAAGACCAAGAAAAAACGACCTTCACCTGTCCATTTGGAACTTTTGCATACCGTCGGATGCCCTTCGGTCTTTGCAATGCTCCAGCAACATTTCAACGTTGCATGTTGAGCTTGTTCTCGGATATGGTGGAAAAATTTTTGAAAATCTTTATGGATGATTTTTCAATATATGGGGATACATTTGAGCAGTGCTTGTACCACCTGAAACTGGTTTTACAACGATGCACGGAAAAGAATTTGACACTTAATTGGGAAAAGTGTCACTTCATGGTTAAGCACGGGATTGTATTGGGGCACAAGATATCGAGCGTCGGAATCGAGGTAGACAAGTCTAAGGTGGAGGTTATCACCAAGCTCACTGAACCACAATGTTTAAAAGACATTAGATCTTTCTTAGGGCACGCTGGCTTCTATAGGAGGTTCATTCAAGGGTTTAGCAATATTGCGAGACCCTTGACAAATCTCCTAGGAAAAGATGTACCCTATATCTTTGATGAAGAATGTCGAAAGTCATGGAAAGAGCTGAAGGATAGACTTGTCTCTGCGCCGATAATATCTGCACCGGACTGGACCAAGCCATTTGAAATTATGTGCGATGCCTCTGACTTTGCGATAGGCGCTGTTTTAGGACAGCGCATTGAAAACAGGCAGCACGTGATATACTATGCTAGCAGAACGCTTAACGATGCCCAACTGAATTACACGACCACTGAAAAAGAGTTTTGGCAGTCGTTTTTGCGTTAGAGAAGTTCCGACAATATCTGCTAGGGTCCAGGATCATCATTTTTACTGACCACTCCGCCCTGAGGTACTTGATGCAAAAGAAGGACGCAAAGGCAAGATTGATTAGATGGATCCTTCTTTTGCAAGAGTTTGACTTGGAGATAAAGGATAAAAAGGGCGTTGAGAACGTGGTTGCGGATCATTTGTCAAGGATCCCAAACGCTCCTCATGAGAAAATACCTATTAATGAAGACTTTCCTGACGAGCACATTCTGGCGATGAGTGGAGAGCCCTGGTATGCTGATATTGTTAACTACCTTGCTACCAGGCAAATTCCTTCCCATTGGTCAGGACAAGACAAACATCGTTTTCTGAGCCAGATGCGGTTTTTCTTTTGGGATGAACCGTATCTATTCAAGTACTGTCCTGACCAAATTATTCGAAGATGCCTTCCGGAGGATGAACATCAGAGTGTCTTGACATTCTGTCACAAGTTAGCTTGCGGTGGACACTTTGGTCCACGAAAAACTGCGGAAAAAGTGCTCCAGAGTGGATTCTACTGGCCCACTCTCTTTAAGGATGCCTTTACCTTTTGCAAGCTTTGTGATAGATGTCAGATGACGGGTCGGATTACTCAAAAGAACATGATGCCCCTCACACCCATTTTGGAAGTCGAAATTTTTGACCTCTGGGGCATTGATTTCATGGGACCCTTTCCTCTGTCCTACGGCAACCAATACATCTTGGTAGCCGTAGATTATGTTTCCAAGTGGGCTGAAGCGATTCCTACACGGACTAATGACAATCAAGTTATCATTAAATTTTTAAGAGAGTACATCATTTCACGCTTCGGAGCCCCCCGTGCGATATTGAGCGACAATGGGAGTCACTTCTGCAATAGGGCTTTTGAAGCCTTGATGCGGAAATATTCCATTACTCATAAATTGTCCACGGCTTATCATCCTCAGACCAATGGGCAAGTTGAGGTCACAAACAGACAGATAAAACTCATTCTGGAGAAGACCGTAGGACAGAATCGTAAGGATTGGTCCGTCAAACTGACTGATGCCTTATGGGCATACAGGACTGCTTACAAGACTGTCCTCGGGATGTCTCCGTACCGAGTTATATTTGGAAAAGCATGCCACTTGCCCGTTGAGTTAGAACATCGTGCACTATGGGCTTTAAAGCAACTGAATCTTGATTTGGATAAAGCCGGTGTTCTCAGGAAGCTACAATTATCCGAGCTGGAAGAGTTACGAAACGAGGTATACGATAATGCTCGGATCACAAAGCACAGGACCAAGCTGTTTCACGACAAAGCCATTCACAGAAAGATTTTTGTTGTCGGTCAACAGGTTCTGTTATACAATTCTCGACTCCACCTTTTCCCTGGTAAGCTACGTACCAGGTGGTCAGGACCTTTTATTGTGCAGACTGTCTTTTCTCACGGAGCAGTCGAGATTCTTGATCCATCCAATGGCAATAAATTCACTGTAAACGGACAACGTTTAAAGCCATTTTTCACCACGGAGTCATTGTCACAAGACGCTCACGAATTGGGTCTTTCCGACCCAATTTATTTGTGACTTTTCCATCTGTATATTTTCCCATGCATTCTCTTGAAAATCATTTGGGGACCTCTTTTGTAAATATTTCTCTTTTACATTTTGTAAATAAAAAATTTTTTTTTTTGGATTTTTGAACAGAATTTCAAACCCTAGGATTCCTTTCATATTCAAAACATTTTGACCAAGGGTTGTAATTCAAGATTTGACCTAGGGGTACTTTTGGAAGTCCCACTTTTTCTTTCCTTTATAAAACATCTCCTCCCTCATTCATTTCCACTCTCCCGAGAATATCTCTTCAGATCTAAAGAGCTTCCTCCATAGCCGACCTGCCCCCAAGTTCTGATCCCCAAATTCCACCAATCCGCCGCGCCCCTGCCGCGCCACCGCGGCATCTCTGTCAGATCAGGCGCGCCGGAAAAGCCTAGATCGACTGTTTTCGTTCTCTGGAGACAGATACAGATCCAGTTTTCCCGAGGCTCTCTCTGTGCATTCTGCACCAGTCTTTTTGGTTTCCCCCCAAGTTAATCCGGGGGTGGTTTGATCTCTTGTTCATTACTCTAATTTGCATTGTTAATTATGGCTCCTAGTTTTTTTGTGGAAAGGGATTTCTGTCAAATTTTGAATAATCAAAGGGGATTCGGGCATATATTTTTAGATCGTATACATGCGTGGAATTGGTCTTCTTTACTTTATGATATCCAGAACGATGATGCATATTATTGCCCTACTTTGGTCAATACATTCTATGACACATTAGATCGTGCATCTATTAACTTTGACACTAATGAATTCACGGTTCATATGCCATTTGGTGACATCATTGTCACCATTCCACTCATTTCCGATATCACTGCTGTGCCCATTCATCCCCATTACACTGAACCTTTGCCACTTATTGATTACATGTTTATCATGGGAGACCGTTGCACTGAACAAGACCGTGGGCTCAAAGCCCAATCCACATTCAGGAATGTACATTGTGTTGGACGTTGGCTCCAACGCAATATTTTTGGATTAGATCATACCACATCTTTCAACAGACCTGTATTACAAATCATTCATGATCTCATGACTTACACACACACGGTCTGTTTAAATCGGGCTATTTTTCATGCCATACTTGATAACTCCTCTCGCACTCGCGGAGCAAAATTTTCTCATCCCGTCTTGATTACACGTTTGTGTAAAGACTTTATTTCAGACGATGTATTTGCCTCCTTTGATCGAGTGTATGTTGTAGCAGAGAAACCCACCAGTGCATACACTGGCTGCTTACACACCCTCTGGACACCTAGTGCCCAACCAGAAGATATTCCTGCGGAATCCTCTTCGGAGGAAAATGTAGAGGAGGTAGACGAGTCTCAATTTTGGAGACAGGAACCACCCACTGATTCGCGAGCCTTCATGTCCACTATCTGGAAGGGCATGAAGAAAATATTTAGAGGTCAGGTAAGGCTGAGAAAGAAGGTGGAGGAGCAATCTTCCAGGTTAGAGGAGCAATCCTCTAGGCTAGATACTATTGAGGCGACATTAAGGAGGACACAATCAGCTGGGCCGAGCACCACATCGGTTCCAAAAAGGAGGAGGGAGTGACTTTTCACCTTTTACCTGTTTCATGCATTCTTTTTATCTTGCATACATCGAGGACGATGCATGAGATAGGTATGGGGGGGTAGATACTAACTTAGGATTTTTCATTTTCTTGTTAGGTTTTTTTTTTTTTAGATTTTTTTTTTTTTTCTAGATTTTCCACTTTCTTTTTAGATTTTATCTTTCCTTTTAGAAAAATATAAAAAAAAAAGAAGAAATTCTTTGATCCATGTTTAAAGAATCTAATTTGAAATTTAGGGATTAAGGAAGCTCTTAACTAGGATTTCTAATTATAAGTTGAAAAGAAGAGTTTTGTTAGATTTTTAGGTTAAGTAATAAAGGATTAGAAAAATTACTTGATTTCAATTCTTTCTTTAGATATGAACATTGAACATATTGAAGGAATAACAAAGACTTAGTGACTTTATTTGCATATATATATAATAAATAAATAAAAAAAAAAAAAGTGTGTATATAAATAAGAAAAAAAAAAAAAAGAAAAAAAGAAAAAAATCACCGATTAAGCTGGTTGGCCGTGCCTCATGAAGCATTGCTGGTCACGCCTAAAAGTGAGAATAAATACTTAGCCACTGATTAAGCTGGTTAGTCGTGCCTCAGGAAGCATTACCGGTCACGCCTAAAAGTGGTTAAGTCCTTAGATTCCTAAGTGACCTAGTTTACTCGAGTCTTCGAACCCGAGGGATGTATTCTCATCTGGTGCCCTAAGACCGTCTGGTCTGGGAGTCATCGGTAAGAAGCTCGCTACATGGGTAGACTAGGAAACTAAGGATGATAAGGGAATGTAAATAAATAAACATTGTATATACACATATATAAAAAAAAAAAATATATTATACATATAAGTAAATAAATGAACTTAGTCTGAGAGAGATCCTTCATATTTATAGATGTAAATATCCTAAGATTGATGCAGAATCAGGTTTTTATCTTTTCCCGAAAATCTTAACCTAAAATGAAAACAATACTCCAATTAGATACTTATAAAAGGAATGAAAAGTTAAGAGTAACCTGAAACCTATAGGTCAAATTAAAATCTTTAAAGCATGGATCAAAAATTTCACTAACCCCTTTTATTTTCTTTTTGGATTTTGTGGGTGTAATCCGCTGAAAACCCTCAGGAGACAACACTCCTCCTCTAGGGTAACCTAGAGGTTTAACGGCTTGTTGCACGTGCTCAGTGCAATCGTGTCACCTACGAAAGTGGTGTAATAATTAGTTAGGATTTTTCTTTCTTTTTCTTTTATTTTTGCTCGAGGACGAGCAAAAGCTAGGTATGGGGGTGTGATTAGTATCCATATTTGCATTTTATACCACCCTTATACCTTGCATATTATATATTAAATGTGATTTTTAACTCATATTCTCTCTATTTTTGCAGATCTCCACTTTAAAGAGGAAAAGTAATTAACCACCTTAATTAGTGATAATTAAGGGGGTTAATTAAAAATTAGCCCAAGATCAAATCAGATCTCACCAGGATCTGAGCGCCAAGTGGAGAATCTAACCAGCCCACATGGCCAACGACCTAACCACCAGATCCCAACAGAAAATCTGGACTCAACGGCCGCAACCGTGCCGCGCCCATGCCGCGCCGCCGCGGCAATCCAGAGGCCGTTGAGCCTAGGATTTCGTGCCAACGGTCAAGATCTGATAAGATTCTCAAATTTGCCTATAAATACCTGGGCAGAGATCTGCGCGAGCTCCAGTGAAGAGAGAGGGAAAATTTTGGATTAGTTGTAATTTTTGTTTTAGGATTTGAGTTCTTCTCTCCTTCCTCCTTGATCTCTAGCTAAATTGAGAGAGAGAGTTCTTCACTTGAGAGATTGTAATCAAGACTTGTGACAACCTTGAAGCAAAGATTCAATGGAGCTCTCATCTTCTTTTTACTAGAATTGAGTATGCTTTCTCTTCTTATGCTTTTAATTCTTGCATTCAATTTCTAGTTCTAGTTTAATTCTAGTTGAGTTGTTTAGATCTTTGATTTCCATGGAGTATTATAGCTTTCTTGTTAGTGTAATGGAAGGCTAGTTTCTTGAATGCATGGCTAGCTAAGCTCACCTAGCTACTACTAGCTCTAGTTGATTGTAACTTCAATTCTTGCATGCTTTCAAGATTCTTGTGAATTCTAATGGAGAATGTTGTATCCTTGGGTGATTGCTTGTAAGATCTCTTGATGAATTGTGTATCTCTTATAAAGAGCATTTGATTGGATCAAAAGGTTGGATTACCATTGGTTATGTCATTTGATTAGCAAGAACAACTCAAGCACTTCAAGCTAACTTTGTAGTTAAGCTTTGAAGTCCTAAAGAGTTTGATTCTTCTCACCTTTGCATTAAATGAGTAACAAGCCTATATTTCCTCATTGCACACCTAGTAAGAGAACCTAGTATTCAAGAAGAGCATTCTAGTTAACTCACTAAAAGGAACACTAAGTCTTCAAGAAAGAATACCACACATTTGAACATGCAAGTCATTCTCAATTGTCTATGATTCTTGATGAGACAATATTGCAATCAACAATAGAGGTAGTATGTTAGCAAGAAGGTTGAGTAATGCTAGCCATGCATCTTTCTAATCAAGAGAATCAACACATTTCATTTTAGCATTCTTTTCTTTTCTTTACTTCAACACACTTCATTCACTTCATTTCACTTCTTATTCACAATGCACCACCACCAATCCACAACTTCTTGTATATTGTTTTCTCTTGTGTGATTAACAAAGAAGAGTATTGTTTCTTGTCTCACTAGTATCGTGAAAGCTTCTACGCTTGCTCTCCTCGTGGTACGACTCGATATAGCTACTCGCTATAACGAAAGATTGAAACAAGGTATAATAATCAAATATTCAAAGTAAACAAGATCAAAGGTAAATTCTAAACTCTAAACCATCTCTTAAATACCTGATTCTTGTACAAATACATCATATACCTTGTGAGAGTTCAATCACTGAGAAAACCATTCAGTGGGAGTCATGTCCTGATAAATCCACTCCCACCACTTCTAGAACTGGTACACACTCCATAGAATCCTTTATAGCTGCAGAAGCCAAAATCACACAATTGATGAAGAGGATAGAACTGCTTGAGTCAAAGGGAAATTCTGTTGTCAATCAGGTCAACCCATTACCTGTCATCAAACCGGGTTGCACCTACTGTCATGACCTTAACCATGTCTTTGAGGAGTGTCCTTTGTATCTGTGATTGGTATTCAATTCTGCATATTTTACCACATTATTCCCATGCATATTTGCAAATAAAAATATGATTTTTACTCATATTCTCTCTATTTTTGCAGGTCCACATCTGAAATGGGAAAAAGCCCAAATCTCTTTAATTAGCAATAATTAAAGAGATTAATTCAAAAGCCCAAAAGAGCCCAAGATTTGAATCCAGAATCAAGAGAGATCCACGCGCCAACTCAAGATTCTAGAAGGCCACGTGGATAACAACCTCGTAACAAACTCACAACAGAAAGTTGTTGGCCAACGGCCACAGAACTGCCGCAAGTTGCCGCGTTTCCACCGCAAATCTAGGGCCGTTGGGCGCCAGATTTTGCCAGCTGTCCCATCTTCTGGAGACTTCTCTCTGAGGCTATAAATACTGGACCAAGGACCTGCGAAAAAAGACTGAACAGAAGAGGAGAGATGATAGGATAAAGCTTTGTAATTTTGTATTTTTTCTCTAGGATTTAGTTCTTTAGATCTCCTTCTTCTTCCTAGAAATTCTGCAAAAGAGAGTTGTAAGAGAGAGAGAGCTTGTGTACATCAAGTAGTGACAACTTGTGAAGTAAGGATTGATCCATTCTCTTCTTCTCTACTTGAGCATTTTCTAGTAACTCTTACTTTCTTTACTTCTAGCTTTACTTTACTTGCAATTTTATTCATGCTTTGCTTTTCTTTTGTAATGGCTAGTAGCTAATTCTTTCTTCTCATGTCTAGCTAACCACTTACCTTGCTAACTACTAACTCATGGGTGATTGTTATCTTTAATCTTGCAAGTTGTATGGTCTTCTCTTCTCCGATGGGTTACTTTCATGCTTGGCAAGTATCTTGTTGTAATTCTCCATATGATTCATGTGTGCCTCATTTAGAGCCTTGTCTAGAACAAGTGCCTTGAAGGAACATGGAGATGGATCACCAATATGCTATTTGTTGTACAACTTCTTTACTCCCATTAATGAATGTTGTATCCTCTTCCTTAGCATCCCTTGAGTGTAGCTCTTTTGATTCCATTATTGAAAGTCTAATTTGTAGGCCAATGACATCTATGAGGCTACAAGACAAGTCCAAGTATGATCACCCGTCATCCAAGTGGGAAAGTAATTAGACCAACACGCAAGACAAATCTTTGCCGATGAATCAACATGAGGCATGCATTCACCATCACGGAGTTTAGTAAGTTTAGTAAGGAAGTAAGGTTAGCTAGTCATGGTTTTCTCATCTTTAAAGTCTTCTTCAAAGTTTTCTTTCTTTTAGTTCTAGTTCCAAAGCCAATCTTGTTTTGATTTCTTTTCATTTTTTCGTAATGCACAAATCCACCCATTCTTTCATATTCTTTTCCATGATTCTTGCATTTGTGTAAATACAAAGAAGAATCTTCGTTTTCTATCTTCACTACCAACCGTAACGCTTCCATCGCAAGCTCTCCCTGAGAATCGACTCGGTATAGCCCATGCTATAACGGAGATTGGAAAGGGTATATTAATCATATCAAATACATTTGTGGAGTAAACAAGCACTAAGGTTGATTCTAAACCTTATCTCTTTTACATAATATTTGTGCAAGAACTTCACACCTCTCTTTCCTAATCAGCCCAATCTTATCAGGAGAACATGAATGCAGCTTTTACCAGACCCCCATACTCCAACACATACAATTCGGGATGGCAGAACCATCCAAATTTTTCATGGAGTCAGTCTGGTCCTGAGCATCATAGACCACCACTTCCACATCCATATAATGCTCAGTCTCACCCATCCAGTTTCAATCGTAATGCACCAAATTTTCGTCCATCTCAAGATCCACCACAATCACAATCTTATCCAAACCCCCAACACTACCAATCCCAATCTCCACATCATCAACATCCACCCCAGAACAATTCAGATGATAAAATATCAGAGTTGATGAAAATGATAGAATCCTTAACTAAGACTCAAGCTTCAATGATGAACCATCATCAACAGGATATGGATAGAATTCAGGTCCAATTAGGGCAATTGGCTAATGAGAGACAAAAAGGTATGCTTCCAAGCCAGCCAGTGCCAAATCCCCAACATCACTTCCCTTTGAATGAAGTGGAAGATTCAGGACCCAGTCAATGTCATGCTATTCATACCCTAAGATCTGGTAAACAAGTTGATAATAAGGTTTCTAGTCAATCATCTCATCCAGCACCAAAGCCAACACCTCCTGTCCCAATGCAACCAACTTCTGACAAACCATCTTCTAGTAAAGAGCCATCCACTTCAAAAGACAAGGGTAAAGAAAAGGTAGATGAGCAACCCTATAAGCCTGTTGTACAATTTCCAAATAGGCTTAAGAATCCCAAGACAAATGCTCACATGGAGAAGATAAAAGAAATGTTCAATAAGGTCCAAATCAATGTCCCTCTTCTTGATGCCATACAACAAGTGCCATCATATGCTAACTTCTTAAAGGAAATGTGCACCAAGAAGAGGAAAACACAAGTCCCTAAAAAAGTCTTCCTAGCATCATCCATCAACGAGCTGCTCAATGGTCCAATTCCTGTTAAATACAAAGACCCAGGGAGCCCCACCATTTCATGCATCATAGGACAGACTACCATTAATAGGGCACTTCTTGATTTGGGGGCCAGCATCAATCTCCTGCCTTTCTCTGTGTACCAACAATTAGGGTTAGGTGATCTCCGTCCTACCCAAATGACTATCCAATTGGCTGATCGCTCTGTCACTAGACCCCAGGGGGAAATTCACGATGTCCTTGTCAAAGTTGGGGAATTCATTTATCCTGTTGACTTTGTAGTCCTTGAAACAAAACCTGTGTCAAATTCTAATCAAAGGGCTCAAATTCCTGTCATTTTGGGACGACCATTCCTAACTACTGCAAATGCCATCATTAATTGCCGGAATGGATCAATGAGGTTAACCTTTGGTAACATGACTCATGAACACAATGTCTTCCACACACAACCTCGTAAAACAAAAGATCAAACATTTGAGGTTAGCTTCATTAGTAACAATTGTGAGGAAGAAGGTGAAGATCCAAAAGATGAGTCACAATCTGGTGATTCTCTTATCCGAGTACCCTTTCAAAAGGGGAAAGTTGATTTGGATATTTTAACTTTCACAGAGCTAACTCTGACTGTATCTGAACCTCCGATTGATATATCCTTTGAAGACCTGTTTGCTGATGAGATCATGTGTCTAGATGAGTCCACTCGGGGTAGGTTAGCTGATTGTACACTTTTGAAAGAGGATGTTGACATGAGTTTCAAAGAATTATTTGGAGATGAGCTTGAATTTCTGAATAATGGACAAAAAGATGTGCTGAATAAAAAAGGTGGTGAGGAGGAATTCTTGAGTGAACAAAATGGTGAGATATGGATGGACAATAATGAATTGAAACTGGAAATGCCGAGGGTTAAGAATATAATGCGACACGTTTCCCAATTAAACCCGCGAAAGAGAACACACTGGAATGACGGGAAACGGGCCAGAGGGAAACGGCCAAAAGACAGCCCAGGCAGTGAACCCACTTGTACATAATCTTTGTAAATATTTTTTTTCTTTCTTTTTATAATTTTGTAAATAAATAATAATAATAATAAAAAAAAAAAATATAAAAAAAATGCGGGATTTCTAACAAGAGTTCCACCAAATTTAAAGTTCCTAGGTTTCTTCAAAACTCCTTCTTTCAAAAATGCCAAAGTCCTAGGTCACTACAACTTCCCAAGAGTCAAACTCTCTTTTCAAAACTACAAATTCCAAAGTTGGTAAAGTTCCTTTTGACCTAGGGATAGAAGTGGAAATCTCTTGGTTTTTTTCTTCCTATAAATACTTACTCTGCCCGACCCTTCTCCCTCACAAGAAAAAAATCATCTCAGATCTACAACTCTCTTCCAGAGCGTCGCACTCTGCAACTTTTCCTCTCCTCAGCTCTCTTTGTTTTGCCGCGTTCCTGCGACTTTTGCCAAGATTCTGCGGCTCTTCTGAAGCTTCCTGGGTGCCGTCAAGTTCTGCACCAGTCGATCTCACGCACTTCCAGCCGATCTGGTGCTACATCTTCATTCAGACTCTCCTGTACCCACTGCAGAGATCGAACTTTTTCCCCCCACGAATTCCGGGGGCGGTTCGAATTCAGATCTCTTCTTTTTATTGCTTTATTTCTAATTCATATCATGGCACCATCTATTTTCATTAAGAGAGACTTTGGAAAAATATTGAGTGATGCAAATGGATATGGGTATGTGTTTCTAGAGAGAATTAGGGCTTGAAATTGGTATACGTTAGTGTATGACAACTCTGAGACTGATGCCTTTTATTGTCCCGAATTGGTGACAATGTTTTATACTCACATTGACCAAGTATCGATTGATCCACAAACGCATCAGTTTACTGTACACATGCCCACAGGAGACTTACTTGTCACGCTTCCTCTTCTTGAGGAAGTCACTACTGTCCAGCCCGAGGATGTACCGGTAGAGTCCTCCTCTGAGGAGAGTCTTGAGGAAGAAGATGAACCTGAGTTTTGGAGGCATGATCCCCCAGCAGAGTCACGAGCTTTCATGTCTTCCATCTGGAAGGGCATGAAGAAAATCTTTAAGGGACAAGTGAGGCTGAGGAAGAAGGTAGAGGAGCAATCCTCTCGGTTAGATAGTATGGAGGCAGCGTTGAGGAGATCACAGTCGGCTGGACCTAGCACCACTGTGGGTCCAAAGCGACGGAGGGAGTAGTGTTGTACCTTTTACCTATTTCATGCATCTTTTTATCTTGCATACATTGGGGACAATGCATGAGATAGGTATGGGGGGTAGATGCTAACATAGGATTTTTCATTTTCTTTTTAGGCCTTTTATTTTTATTTTTAGGATTTTCAGTTTCTTTTTAGGTTTTTATTTTTATTTTTTTTTAGATTTTTCCTTTCTTTGTAAATTTTCTATTTTCTTGTTAGATTTTATTTTCTTTTAGAAAAATAGAAAAATAAAAAAAAGAAAATAATAAAAAAAGAAAATTCTTGATCCATGTCTAAAGAATCAAACTTAACTTTAGGGATTAAGGAAGCTCTAAACTAAGATTTCGAATTATAAGTCGAAAAGCGGAGTTTTGTTAGATTTTTAGGTTAAGTAATAAAGGATTAGAAAAATTACTAGATTTTAATTCTTTCTTTAGGATATATACATTAAACATATTGAAGGATTAATCAAGGACTTTGTGATTTTATTTACATATATGTATATTAAAAAAAATATATAAAAAAGGAAAAAAAATGTACATAAATAAATAATAAATACTTAGCCACTGATTAAGCTGGTTAGTCGTGCCTCAAGAAGCATTACCGATCACGCCTAAAGGTGGTTAAGTCCTTAAATTCCTTCGTGGCCTAATTTACTTGAGTCATCGAACCCGAGGGATGTTTTCTCATCTGGTGCCCTAAGACCATCTGGTTTGGGAGTCATCGGTAAGAGACTCGCTACAAGGGTAAACTAGAAAGCCTAAGGATGCTAAGGAAATATAAATAAATAAAAATTGTATATATATATATATAAAAAAAATATTATATATATTAGTAAATAAATGAACTTAGTCTAAGAAAGATCCTTCATATTTATAGATGTATATATCCTAGGATGGATGCAAAATCCGGTTTTTGATCTCTTCCCTAAAATCTTAACTTAAGTTGAAAACAAAACTCCAAATAGACGCTTATAAGAGGAATGACAATTTTAGAGTAACCTGAAACCTATAACTTAAGGGAGAATCTTTAAAACATGGATCAAAATTTTCACTAATCCTTTTATTTTTCTTTATGGATTTTGTGGGTGCAATCCGCTGAAAACCCTCAGGAGACAACACTCCTCCTCTAGGGTAACCTAGAGGTTAACGGCTTGTTGCACGTGCTCAGTGCAATCGTGTCACCTACGAAAGTGGTGTAATAAACTAGTTAGGATTTTCTTTTTCTTTCTTTTTCTTTTCTTGTTTTGCTCGAGGACGAGCAAAAGTTAGGTATGGGGGTGTGATTGTTATACATATTTGCATATTTTACCGCTTCCATACCATGCAAATTGTCAATAAAAATATGATTCTTGATCATCTTCTCTCTATTTTTGCAGGTTCACATCTTAAAAGAGAAAAAGGCCCAAAATCTCTTTAATTAGCAATAATTAAAGAGATTAATTCAAAACCCAAAAGAGCCCAAGTTTGAATCCAGAATCAGGAGAGATCCTCGCGCCAACTCAATCTTCTAGAAGGCCACATGGATAACAAACTCATAACAAACCGGTACCAGAAAATCTGGCCTGAACGGCCAAGATTTTGCCGCGCTTTCCCGCGTATCTGCGGCAGTTACAGGGTGGTTAGAGCCCGGATTTTTCTCCAACGATCTGGGCTCTAGATGTTTCTCTCTGAGGCCTATAAATACAGGACCAGGGCTTGCACAAGAGAGCAGAGAAGAGAGAAGAGAGAGGAGAGATTAGGAGAAAGTCTTATATTTTGTTTTAGTATTCTCTAGGTTTTAGTCTCCCTCTTCTTCCTCCTAGAGATTTTGTCAAAGAGAGAAAAGAGGGTGCTGTTGAAAGCTTGTAAGCAAGGAGGTGACATTACTTGTAAGCAAGGATTAATCAAAGCTTCATTCTTCTCTTTACAATCTCTAGTACGTTGCTTTACTTTGCTTTACTTTCTTGTTTTACTTCTAGTGCATTTCTATTGCTTTACTTCTATTGCTTTACATCATGAATTGTTATTTTGTTTCTTGTGCAATGGATAGCTAAATCTCTTTTACATGGCTAGCTAACAACTTACCTAGCTAACTTCTATCTCTTTGGGTGATTACTAATTTCTATACTTGCATTGTTAGATTTTCTTTTGCTTTCCAAGGAAGTAGAGTTGCTTTCACTTGGTAAATGCTTGTTCAAACTCCATATGACTCATGTGTGCCTCATTTAGAGCCTTGTCTAGAACAAGAGCCTTGATGGAACATGGAGATGGATCACCAAACATATGCTACTTGTAGAACAACTTCTTTACTTCAAGCTAATTTGTTGTTATGTCCTGAATGTTAATTGAATGTTGAATCTTCTTCCTTAGCATCCCTTGAGTGTCACTCCTAGAGTCCATTATTGAAAATCTATCTTGAGAGCCAATGAATCAACATGAGGCTACAAGCTAAGACCTAAAGGAACACTCATCTTCCAAACGGTAAAGTACTTGAACAAACAAGCAAAGTGATCTCTATTGCCAATGAATCAACATGAGGCAATCAGGCATCACCATTGAGCTTAGTAAGTTAGCAAAGTGGTAAAGTTAGCTAGCCATGGTCTTTCTCATCCAAAGTTTTCTTCCAAGAATTCTTCAATAGCTTTCTTTCTTAGCAATACACTTTCCAAAGTTCTTTTGATTTCTTTTCCATTATGCACAAATCCACCAATTCTTTCATTTTATTTTCCATGCTTCTTGCATTTGTGTAAATACAAAGAAGAAACTTCGTTTTCTTTTCTTTACTAAGGACCGTAAAACTTCCATCGTGAGCTCTCCTCGAGGATCGACTCGGTATAGCCATTGCTATAACGGAGATTGGAAAGGATACATCAATCATATTAACTACATTGTGAAGTGATCAAGCACTAAAGGTTGAATCTAAACATTTCCTCTTTTACATAATACTTGTGCAAAAACTTCACACTATCCTTCCCTAATCACGCCACCGCCCCCTTCTCCATCTTCTTCTTCTCCCTTTTCTTCCCTTTTCTATTCTTTTATTTCTTCACCTGTAAACATCTTCCCCCTTTCTTCTCCTCTCTCTCTCTCTATTTCTCCGGCGCCCGAACCGCCGCCTGACCGCCGCCGGCGGCCAGCCAGCGCCACCGGCCAGCCGAGCTGGCCGGCTGGCTGTGGTAGGCGGCAGCACCAAGCTGCTGCTGCCCCTTTGTTTAGTGTGGGTTCGGGTTTTCCCCAAACCCATTAACCCAATGTTAATCAAAACCCAATAACCCCTTAAACCCGACCCGTTAACCCTTGAAACCCGATACCTATTTAAATTAAGTTAATGGGTATGGGTTGTAGATCTGGACCCGACCCGTTATGAGCCAAACCCGCATCCGAAACCCAATAAAGGTAATTTTGCATAAAACCCCCCGTTACGTTTTATTATTTGCATTTAATATTTTTATTTACATATTTAACCCTTTTGTCCTGATTTAGTATTCGGGCGATAGCGGGAGCATCCGGACTCCGATTCGGGCGATTCTGGATCTGTTGCAATCGTGGAGAAGAGAGCTACAGTCCTATAGCTAGTTTGTGAGTGTTTTTCTTTTATAAATATTATTTTATCATGTGTAGTGACATTTATTGATATATCATGATTCTGGAGAAAATACGGTAATTATCAATTATTCACCGGTCATGATCGGACAGTTATTATAATAGGAATAAGATAGAATCTTGTTAGGTATGTCTTGATGTAAAATAAAGACGAGGAAGTAATTATCGGACCAATACATACTAGCATAGACAACTCGGACACGGTCATCATACCTGCACAGCCACGGACACATAGGCCACTGTGTTACCATCTTCAGGAACACTATTATGTCATATATTGGATCACAGTTAGAGAACGATAGTCACATGTATACTGATTCACGATACTCGGTGACACTACACTGTTACTAGACACGCATGCTAGATACCGTTATTTCATGCACTGGTATCTTCTTTACACGGCTACGGTAGTTCACTAGACATGATATGCTATGCTACACGGACCACTGTTATGACACAGATAGATTACACGGATTATTGCTACACATATATGACTACCACATTTCATATTATTATTCTCATCATGCTATGGATTCTCGGCATATTACTGTTACACATGCATGTATGATTTCTTTATTCTTGTCATATGGATCCCCATTCTGATTACCTGTATTATTGTTCCATGTTATCAGATACATGTTATATGCTTGTTTCCCGTTATTGATATGGATGTTCCCATTACTGGACACGAGAGCTGTTGATATGCTATACGTGGAATCCCACATCTATTGTTCCCGTTTCCCGTTATATTGTTCATGTTATATTGTTCCCGTTTCCCGTTATTGTTCTACGCTATCAACAGAGCTCAGGTCCTGTTATCATGTTATCCATATCATGTACTTGTTCTTGTTACCTTGTATACTTAACACATAAAGATCTCTTGGGTATGGGGGAGACATGACGGTTGATTAGATCATATCGGGTGGATGTCTGGATCCATTGTTCGTCCCACTGCAGGGGACGGGGTAGTGCTGGCTACCATCTGTTACTCATGTTACATGTTACAGCTCTAGCGGGCTGGCCCTGGTCTCAGCAGCCAGGGATCTGATAAGGCCGTTGTCCCGGGTATGTACGGGATACACCCACCCGATAAGAACTCCTCGACCATGAGTTTCCAATTAACATAATAAAACAGTATACACAATAGTGGACGTCGGGAGCACTTGTTATTTGATCACTCTCTCATTTGGATAATGGTACCCGTAGGCCATGTCCGGATGGGTTCGACTGGAGTGCGGGCTCCAGTATGAACTGCCAGTGGTATGGGACACTGGTAGAGAGCGATTAAAATATCAGGTGGTACTGATTGCTACTATTGTCTAAATAACATGACTTGCCTGATACATCTTTACTACTTGTTACTGTTCTTTTCCTGATACATGTTTACTATTGTATTGTTGTACTTATTATTGTACCTGACCATTTACCAGATATTATGTTACATGTATATTGTTACTTTGCTTGGTACATGTTACTTTCTTTTTGGTGGCATATTACACATGTTCTGCATTGCATCTATTCTGTTGTCTGTATATCTTGTAGACATCCTTACTGTATATGTATAACACAGTAGTGAGGTTATATTGTATATGCCCACTTGCATGTTCATATTGCATATGCCCACCTGTATGTTCACTTCGGTCACGTCACCACTAGCAAATTCATATCTATTACGTCACCACTAGACAATATTATTTATGATATAACCTGGACACGATTAGAGACATGACCCGATGATTACATATTTATATTTGTCTACTGCTTATTACTGTTACCACATCATATCTTATATCTTATTATCGTGCTTGTATTATTATAGTATATTCCTGCCTTCTTCATTTTACCACTCACTAGGTCGCTTTCTGACGACCTTGGGTTTGCATGCCCAGATTGGAGATCCGAGTTACCATAGCTTCAGAAAGTGCCTTGGAGTCACATGGGAGATGCCTCATCAGGACTATTCATAGGTATTTTAGTGCTTTATTTCTGTTATCTTATTTATCCCTGTTTTCATATCTGTTATGATAACTAACCTCTTTCTGCAGGTATTCTTATACTTATTTCCTGCTGGACCCCTTGTCTATATGGAGGCTATGTCCTGTACTGAGGCTTAACGTACGCGTGAGTGTGTTTTCACCTCACGTATGTACGTCGCCATAACGTCTCCGTATCCTTAGAATCGGGGCGTTACAGTAAGCAACGGGTCTTAATTACACCAAACCATGATATCTTCGAGGTGTAACCTCTTAATCTCCAGCCTTAGACACTGATTTCTCAAGAGTAAGATTTAAAATAAGTTTCACTCTTGATTAATCTCTTAATGAGTCCGAGATGCGCTTAAGGGCCAATGTCTATCAATTTTTATTAGGGCTTGGGTTGTGAGAGTGCGGAGGTGATTTTTGGGCTGAGGAATGATGAAATCCCCACCTTATCTTGTATGGGTTTTGCCCTTAATTTCAATTCGTGCAAGTGTGTAATATAGATAAGAATATAATGCAAAGCGAGTAAATTACCCACATATTTGTCCTATGCTATATGCAATGCTATATGTACACCTCTTTCCAGATCACAACAACAGAACGAAATATAGTATATTGAAATTGAAATTGACACGTTGCCTAAATGCAAATGTCTAAACCGTTTTAAAAGCGTCCAAGTATCCAAATACCGTATTTTAATTTTTTAATTTATTACAGTGTGCAGGCAATTAAAGCAGAAAATTGGCAGCAACAATATAACAATATATGCAACTTGTAAGAATCCTGCAAAAGATGAAGTCCAAATGCCAAACAAATGTCGCATTTGCGCGACTTTTCTTGGTTTTCCGCGCACAATTATGAAAGCAGGGTCCCTGCTTTCTAGAGTAGGGACATGCAAGCAAAAGAAAAGTTCTGCAATGTTCAGTTTCTGCAAAAATTAACCTGCACACCAAAACAGAGAAGAAAATGTTAACAAAAACGTGAGTTTAAACTATTCCCATCCCCGGCAACGGCGTCAAAAAATTTGATAGGAATGGAACCAGCACTTGAAAATATGTGTTTTATGAAATCTATAAAAGTATATATGTGCTAATACTCCCTCGATACTTTCGTTATAGTATTGGCTTAACAGGTCGAATCCATAGGGACGGGAGGCAATAGATGCATTAACAGTTCTTATTCACGTCGGTTGTTAATAAGTTCTTCTTTGTTTAAAGAATTAGAAAAAGAAAAAGAAAAGAAATTCAGAAGTGATAGATGGAGAAGGCAATGAAAACGACGATGTGAAAACAAATAAAAAGTGATGGTGAAGAAAATGAAACAAAGGCGAACTAAGAAAGCGGTGAAGACATCGATAGGAAAATGATAAAAAAAGGTTTTGAAAATGATTTTTAAAACAAAATAAAAAGAAAGAGGAGAACTATAAAAAAAACTCATGGCTACTAGCTACTAATTGCTCCACTAACCATACTAATCTCTTAGTGATAGTTGCCTCACGTAGATTCTTGGCCATCACTAATCTTTGGCTACAAGAGACGATACAAAACATGGTTCATAAGATTGTTCTTCTACATTCAAACAACACATCCATACCACACAACAAGTTGCAAGTTACTATTAGATCATCAAAATCGGTTAGAGGTGAGCATGAAATAAAGAAGACATTGCAAGTTAACAAGTTAGTGGGTTAGATGAATGTTAGAATCCATCATCATGAGTCATCAATGGCTCTTACAAGAGTAAGGCCTTGTAGAGGCTATTAGATTCAAACGGATTATTAAGTAAGTGATTAGATGATTAGTGGTTAGTAGTTAGATTTTTCATGAGAAGAAAAGCTAGCTAAGCATCATGTAGAAGATGGAGAAGATTACAATGGAGAAGAAAAGAGACACCTTTACATAGATTATCACCATCTATTACACCAATCTCTCTCTGAATCTCTCAGCCCTAATACATAATCTAAAAACAAAATAAAAATACAAAAGAAAGAAGAACACCTACACTACACTACACTAAAAGAGAGAAAATCTAGCCTATTTCCAATCTCCATTCATTTCGGCCAAACCCTGCAGTATTTATAGGGAAAAGGAGATTCCAAAAGACGACATGAGGCCACGCGTCGAAAATCGACACGTGGGCCCATTTAGGGCATCGGAAACGCGACCATAGATACGTTTTCGCGGCCAAACCTGGGACTTAAGTCCCTGGTTTTGGTAAGCGTATCCCGTTGCTCTAGGACTTTCTTGGTATATTTGGATTCGGATATATTCGTCTGGATCTTCGTCTGACGTGCGCAAGGGTCTAGATTCAATGCATCTTCTAGAAGCTCACTTATTTGGTCTTCAAGAAATGCAGATTTAATTACCCGAAAATGAATTTAATTCAGTTTTCATTACCCTTTTGTCCTTAGACTCTTGATTTATCTGCAAAGTAGACCAAAACACAATTAGAAATGATATTTTATTCATAAATCGGTCAAAAAATGCGATATAATAATGCAAAATTGTAGCCTAATCAGCATGCCACTTGGCATTCTCACACTACTCGTTGGAGAGTTTCTGACTCCCATGGATCCTCATGTCCAGATCACAGAGCTTAGAGCTTGTAAATTCTCCTGATTACTGATCAGAGATGCGCAACAGAAGGGTAGATTCTCGGCAGACCGTCTGAGGCCCTACCATTCCAGGCCCCCTGGTTGGCCAGCGAGTTTTCCTTTTGTGACTCGTCAGCGTCTTTTGTACTATTCATACTTGTATATCTCTTTATATTCTCGTATTTTGTGCCTATCGGTGATGTAATATTCATGTAATATTGTGTCACATCCTGTGATGACTTTGTAATTGTACTCATATATTGGAATGTATAATGCACCACATACTTTTAGGCTCTGAATTTTTCTGTACAGATTCTTAGCATATAGATATATGAGGGTATATTTGACCTACGTATATACGTCACAGTTATGTCTCCGTACCCGCGGGATCGGGGTATTACAAGATGGTATCAGAGCCAACGCTCTAACATCCTCAGCACAACCAGTCGGCAAATTAATGGTAAAGAAATTTACAGCTGGAATGTATGAGTCCAGGTTATACAATCCAACTGCAAGTGCAGACTTATCTATTTCTTCTTAATCGTTCTTCCTTTGATTCCGTATCTCTTTCATTTTTTTCTATTCCGATTTTCGTAGTTTTACACCAACTTAAGATATGGATAGACTGGAGATGTAGCGACAGAGGGCAGAATGAAGCCATTATACGATCCCTTCGATTAACTCTATGAATCTCGAGTATTCTCAGAGTAAATTTACAGTCAGACTATTATCCAGAAGATGACATTCATGACTCCTCTTATTAGAAATTCTTAATCATGTCCTTCAAAGCCACAATGCCTATCAGTCTTTCTGGATTTGATGATCCACGAACCCCACTAGCCTCACCAAGTAAGAGTCGTAAGCTAGCCACGCGAGATCAATCAGGTGTGGGTTTTGTTGCACCTAGGTGTTTAGAATTAGGCATTGCGTTATGAGATGACTTTGCTACATGAGCTCTGCCAAGTGCGAGCCGTGCAGCCGCACCCTAATACTTAGCGCCTGACGTTGTGTTACGCAATGACCCCACCCGGCTATGACGTCGCTCGTGGCTAGTTTTGTCAGAGTTTAGAATCCTAGCCTCGTTTTCCAGATTTCTCCTGCCTAACATGTTGCACAGACTTAGTGAACCAGGTTTTCTCGCTGCATCTGAACTGACTTATCAAAGTCTTTATTGATGATCTATCTGGCCAACCTTACATAGCTTGAGTATTTTCTATATATTCATCTATAGTTGTGACGCCCCGATCCTGCGGGTACAGAGACGTCACTGCGACGTATATACGCAGGTCAGAAATACCCTCACGTATATACACTAAGTATCAGTATAGGTAAGAATCAAAGTATGAAAGCATAACGGTAATATACATTCCAATAGAAAAGTACAAGTACATGGTTATCACAGAGAGTGATACAATATTATCAGAATATTACATCACCAGAAAATACAAAAGCACAATACATGAAGAGATATACAAAAGCTGAGAGGTGCTCACAAGCAACAAGAAGGCCTCGGGAGCCAAAAATGAGAGGAACTGAGAGGAGGAGCTACGGTGATGTCCAAGCTTCTGCTGCACTCCGATCGTCACAGAAGGATCCGCTGCGCACCCTGATCAGCGAGAGCAAGGCCACCACGGTCAACCACGGTCAGGTCTCTAGGATCTAGACATGAGAATCCAAATGTAACCCCCGAATACATATGATAAAGCCAAGTGGGTGCATATCATACACACGTGTACATAATCAAGTGATGTGATCCAGGCATGCGGTATAGGCAACAACATAAAGGAAATTAAAGGAATGACAGTAAATCATGTAAATCGATAAGTCTGAATCAGAAAACATGAATATAAAATGATGTCGAAAGCATAGGTAAAATAAACATGCGATAATTACATTAAACATGTGATAAATACATTAAACATGCGATAAATACAAGTATGGGCAAAACTAGTTGTACAAGCTCAGATTATGGATTCACGAGATTGATACGTCAAGGGGATAATCCAAATAAGGAAACCCTCATCTATAAACAACATATCCCATATCGCCATCGTCTGAGTTCGAACAACTTGAGTTGCCCTAAGAGTAACAAAACTAGAGTGTGTCTGGAATAATCATTGTGCGACATAAATCATTTGTCATAAAGCAGGGTGTCAATTCAGGGCATAACACTATAACTGAAGAATATAAAGCTATTGTATTTTAAGTTTTACAATAATAATAATTAATACCGTTTGATATTTCAATCGCCTCCCTACCAGTGCCTCACATCACTGATAGTCCATACTAGAGTTCGCACTCTGTAGATTTTACCCGGGTCTGATATGTGAGTACCATGACGCGAATAAAGGAGAGATCAAATATCACACGTTTCTAATATTATTACTGTTTGGTTATTTTATGTTATTCATCTGATCCATATGCTTAGGTATGTGCTACTGGTACACATACATCCACTTATGAATAAGATGAGTTATTATTGAAAATTGATAAATTTGATGGCTCATATTTATAACAGGTCTTGTCTCTGCCAGGGACTAGGCTTAGGAGTACATGCTACTGCTTCCGGGGACTTATCATTACGTGCCCCACACGACACTTCAGATATCAAGCTACTACTTCCGGGGACTTATCATTACGCGCTCCTCAGACACTTCAGAAATATCAGAATTATAAATATGACATCATACCAGTATCCATCAGTTTCCCCCACCACAGTGTAAGTTGAGTACTTTATTTTATATATATATATAATCCAGTGATAATGTCCACAAGGTGTCCACAGTAATCCAACATCCATGATTATCCAATTACGGGGATTAACATGAGTACAATATCAGGAGTATAATATCAGGAGTCTCCCTGTTACAGGGGTTCAGGAATACAGGAGTTCAGGAGCACAGAAGTTCAGGTGTATCAAATATCTGGTAACAGTATAATAATCATGCCAAGTCTCCGTAAAAGTGATAATCATGAATATGCAAAGTAATACAGGTGTTAGGTAAAATAGTATCCAATCAGGTGTCATAATATCAGGTCAAGTGTACTAGTACCATGTGAAAGAATGTCAAGTAAGTGATAGCATGTCAATTGCCAAGTGTCAAATATCAGGTGTCAAGTAATAATATGTCAAGTACCTGTGCCAGATATCAAGTGTCAAGTATAACATGTCAAGTGTCGGTATCAGATATCAAGTGTCAGGTGTCAGGTGTCAAGTATAACATGTCAAGTACTAGTGTCAGATATCAAGTGTCAAGTATAACATGTCAAGTGCCGGTGTCCGATATCAAGTGTCAGGTATCAGGTGTCAAGTATAACATGTCAAGTATTAGTGTCAGATATCAAGTGTCAAGTATAACATGTCAAGTGCCGGTGTCAGATATCAGGTGTAGAGATCAAGTATAACATATCAGCGTTAATGTCATATATTCATATAGCGATGTATCATGTATTAAAAAGTAGGATAATAATTATTAGGCATATAACGAAGATAATAAAGCATGAAGCAACACAAGAAATGTACTTGCCTAAAACTGGACGCAATACCGAGTTAAAATCTAAGAAATCTACGAACACGTGCGAGCAAGCTACTCATCCATACTATATATATAAATACATATAATTATATATATATATATATATATATATTAGAGAAAATAAGGGAGGGGAGAGAGAGGATTAGTTAGAGAGAGAGTATTTGTTGGAATTGTTAAAAAGAAAAAGGAAAAGTGAAAAAAGGAAAGAAAGAAATAAAGGAGAGAGGTATGATGGAAAATATAGAGATGTAATTAGGGAATGAGGGTGGATAAAAATGGAAAAGAGGAAAAAGGAAAGAAATAAAAGAAAGAAAGGAAGAAAGAAAGAAGAAAAGAAAAAAGAAAAGGAGGGGGAGGGGTGGCCGGTAGGCGGCCACCGCCAGAGGCCTGGAGGCGGCGGCGGC
Organism: Agave tequilana; assembly: GCA_038442645.1. Taxonomy (NCBI): domain Eukaryota; kingdom Viridiplantae; phylum Streptophyta; class Magnoliopsida; order Asparagales; family Asparagaceae; genus Agave; species Agave tequilana. The sequence goes on along the minus strand of JAVJIF010003237.1, from coordinate 48,831 downwards.
GCCGCCCGGGAAGGGGGAGGCGGCGCGGCCTTAGGCATAGGCGAGGAGGTGGTGGAGTTGGAGTTTGTATGTTGTTGTTGTAGGAGTTGGTGGTGGTAGTGGTTGTGGTGGTCGTTGGTGGTTGTGGAGAGTTGGAGGAGGAGGAGATGGTGGTGGGGTGGCTATACGAATTGAGGGTTTTGGTGGACAATTTTGGAGAAGAAGAGGAAGAAGGAGTGATGGGTTTTGGTGAAATTGAAAAAGGAGGAGTGGTGTTTGGGGATGATGGAAGTGGAGAAGGAAGTGGGGAGGTAGGGGGGCACGCCGGCGGGTAGGGGCGGCAGCTGTGGTGGCTCAGGTGGTGGAGGCGACGATTGAGGGGTTAGGTGAAGGTGTTGATGGGAAAAATAAAGTGAAGAAGAAGATAGAGAAGGAGAAAGGAAGGAAAGAAAGGAATTAAAAGAAGGGAGAAGGAGAGGAAGAGAATGGGTGAGGGATGGGGGGATGGCCCCCCACTTGCTGTTGTTGTTGCTAAAGTCGTAACAGCAGCTATAGAGCAGCTGCTGCTACAGCTGATGCTGTTGGAGCAGGCGCAGGGAATGGGAAGGGTGGTTGCAGGGGATGGGGAGAAGGAAAGAGAAAAAGAAAAGAAGAAAAAGAAAGAAAAGAAAAGAAAGGAAAAGGAAAAATAAGAAAAAATAATAATTAAATGTATTATTAAATATTTAAATTAAAAGGATAACCTTGGAGTATAAAGTAGAGGAGTGGAGAAGAAAAAAGTAAGAAAAGAAAAGAACGGTAAATAATATTATTATTTTAATAAAGTAAATTTGACTGTTTCAGAATTGCTCCGAAAAATTCTCAAAAATAGAAAATATTATTTTAAGATGTCTGGTGAAATCAGATTTGAGAAATACAACCTAGTTTTCAAATTAAAAATCTTAGAATATTCTGACGATATCGGACGACGCCAGAATCGGTTAAATTTTGATAAATTTATAAAAATCCTAAAATTTTGCATTTAGATAAAAAATAAAACTCTAAGAAGTAATGTGAAAGCCATTTCTAAAAATTTAACTCCGTTTGAAAACTAAAAATCTGGGAATCGGTCAGCGATACCAATCGACACCGGTTTTGAAGATTTTGCAAAATAATTCTGAAGAATTTCAGAAAATCATAGAAAATATAAAATATTAGAAAACAGTGTTTGAAACTGAAATTGATCAAATCAGATTAGCAGAAAGGTCAAATCGGGCGGTATGCCGATATCGGGTTCCCTTCCTGGTCAGGGTTGACTCTAAGACTGGGAATCCAGATCTGATACCAAAAACACAAGCAATCACAACTCGAAAATAAATACTGAAAGAAAATTAAAATAATACGATCGAAAAAATTTAGACACGTATCTGGGTACGTATCCCGGGAACGGGGTGCTACAATAGTCGAGTTATCATTCAAAAGACGGTTGTTTTACACTGTTGGTTATAACTTTTAGATTATCATCTCTTAGTATTCACAACATGTTATTATCAATTTTCTCTATTCATAAGCTCTTCTGTCAGGGTTCTTTTTTTTTTGATCTTCTGGTCTACTTCTGGAGTAATGGTAAGTATGCAGCACGTCGGAGAATTCTACTGCATCGTCAAGCATAGCTTCATGCCACGCGGGGATTCTCTATTATTTTATAGATTTTTATGGATTTCTATGATTCTCATTAACTTTATCTCGCAGTCTAGAAGGAGTATAATGGATCATCTCACTAGTTTAGCTCGCTACGTGTTATTCAGATGGGTCAATTTACTAAAGTTCTGGCATTTATTTTTATCAGCAAACATCAGGTCAGTATTATCATTGTAGCGTCAGAAGATTTAAACGACAGAAGTGCAGAAGACGTCTAGGTCTAGAGATATCGATTAGTTAAACTGTGAGCGTTACTCTTAAGTATTCATATCTTACGTAGTATAATCCTCGTCCCTGTTTTTTCTGTGTTCATTTTCCCCTTATAGAAATTTTGAAGAAGAAATTTTTATAAGTTGGATGGAATGAAACGCCCCGTTCCTGAAATACGTACTTAGATACATATTCAGATTTGTCGATCGTATTTTTTGATTTACTTTCTGTATTTATTTTTGTTTTATAATTATTTATGCGATCATTTTTATGGGATCCGGATTCGTGGACTCGGAGTCAGCCCTAGTCTGAACGGGGACGTGATCTTAGTGTATTGTTCGATTTTTTCTTTATAATAGTCAGATTTGACCTATTTTAATTTAGATATTATTTTTTAATATTTTAGGGTTTTCATGAATTTCTAAAAAATTTTGAAATTAAATTGCAAAATCTTCAAAATCGGTGTCGACCAGTATCACTGGTCGATTTCAAGATTTTTAATTTACAAACAGAGTTGAGTTTCTAAAATTTACTTTCACATTATCTTTTAAAATCATATTTTCAACCTTAATACATTTTTAGAGATTTTTCTGAATTTAGCAAAATTCGACCGGATTTGTTGTCGGTCGGGTATCACTGGTTGATTCAAGAATTTTTAATTTGAAAACAGAATTTTATTTCTAAAAACCAATTTCATGTTATTCCTCAGGGTGATATTTTTTATCTCCAGGTATTTTTTGGGATTTTTTTGGAATGGTTGATATTTCTCGACATTAAAATAGTATAATTTATTTTGAAATCTTTCCTTTCTTTCTTTCTTTTCTTTTCTTTTCTTTTACCTCGGTTTCCCCCTTCTCCTGTGTGCGCCTACGAGGGCCACCTACCCCTTATCACCCTCAATCTCATATCTCTTTCACTCTCTCTTTTTTTCTTTTCTTTTCTTTTTTCTTTCTTTTTCTCCTCCTTCCCTTATTCTCTCCATCTCTCCTTCTCTCTTCTCCATGGCGACCGCCGCCTAGGCCAGGTACGGCGGCGCCATGCTACATGATGCCGGCGACCTCCCCTACTCCTGTGACCCCTGGCTCCCTCCTTCATCCATCTTCATCTTTCTTCCTTTCTTTCTCTTTCTCTTCCTTTCTCTTCTTCCTCTCCCTCTCTTCACTGGATATGCGACACCATCGCCGCCCTGGGCCTAGCGTCGACGCCGACTGACCCCCAGCAATACACCACCTCTCCTCCCTCGATCCTCCCTCCTCCTCCTTTCTTCTTCTTCTTCTTCTTCCTCCTCCTTTTCCTTCTTTTTTCTCTTTTCTTTCTCTTTTTCTTTCCTTTTTCCCCCTCTTTTCTTCTCTCTTTCCCCCTTATCCTCTCCTTCTCTCTCTGATTTGGGTCAACCGCTGGCAGACGCGCCGCCGGCCATCCCCCTGGCTGGCCACCACCTTCTCTCCCCCTCTTCCTTCTCTCTCTCTTTCCCTCTTTCCCTCCCCTCTCACCCTCTCTCTCCTCTGTCAGAGCGCCACCGGCGGCCAGCGCCATCGACCTCCCCTGGCCGGCCGTCGCCGGCCACCAATCTCTCTCCTTCCTGTTTCTCTCTCTCTCTCCGTTCTCTCTCTATTTTTCTGTTGTCTCTCTCCTTTCCCTCAATTCTCTCTGTTTGGCGGCAAAGGGCCGGCCTACCCTCTCCTCTCCCCTTTCTCCCTCTCTTGCTCGCTCTCTCTTTCTCTGTTGTTCTCTCTCTTCTTTTTCTCTCTTCATCTCCATCTATCTCTCTCTCTACACGATAGATCTCTCTAGTATTGGTGGGATTGGCCGGGCTCGTGCACGCGTATTTGGAAGTTCGAGGATCGTGGCGTATTTCAATATTTTTAGGCGAGTGTCCTTGCCTTTTTATTGGGTGTCCCCGCTTCGACGGGTTGACTGTATTTTGGGGAACACTTGTAGTTTATCCCCCGCATTTAAATTGTATTTTGTTTAGTATTTTGTATCCGTATTTGTATGTGGCAAAGTGCCTTAAACTGTATATATATAGTACTGTGATGAATGCCTGTATTAGTGTAACTTCCTATACATATACATTGCCTACGATGTACTTTATTTTCTGCTTTATATCATGTGTGTTGGCCCAAAGGCCATTAGCCGTAGTTTTAATGATAACAAAACATATGTAGTTATATTTTTAACAATTTTGTTTAACAAAGTTTCAAGTTAACTCTTTGTTGCATTTCGGTTCTATCACAAGACTCACACATTTGGAAGCCAAGAAGATGTAGATCTCAGAGCCTAAGCACATAGAAGGGCTTAAAGATCAAGTTTGCAAAAGAAGACTATATCAAGATTTGTATTTTTGCTTTTTGCATTTTACATAGGATTTATAGTCATTTGTTAAAACCAAGATGATATAAGTTGATAGCTCTGTTGGGATTGACACACACACACACATCTTTCACATTCCTAAAAGTGTTTTAAAAAGAGTTCAAAATATTTCTCTTTTCCGTTTTCAAGATCAAGTTTCAGAAAAATGAGTTTCGAAAAAATCAGTTTTCGATTTAAAAAAGTATTTTTGCAAAAATATAGTTCTAACTTTGTTTTGTGTTGATCCATGATCGCACACTAGTTCTATCATGTCCTTAGAACTCTATTTTGTGTTTAAAAATCAAAATTTATTTTATCGAAAAAAGATTGATTTCAAAAAGATTCCCATAACAAGCTATTGGCCTAAGGTCGGTCGACCGACCTGTCGACCGTAGGCAGAGTAGATTTGCTTTGTTGGTGGTCGACCGACATGTACCAAAGTGCATGGTGTGCACTTCGGTCGACCGACTGCAAAAGCTTTGCTCTCGGTTGGGTCCGGTCGATCGACCGGTCGACTGCTATCCCCAACGGTCAAAAATCCGACCGTTGGCGGTCGACCGGCCAGTGACCGACAGAAGGATTTTCTTCTGATTTTTTTTTCCAACGGCTATATTCCAGTTTGTCTTTTTCTGGGTCTTTTACCAACGACTCTTTTGGGTTTTCTCCTCTTTTTTTCATCCTTTATAAATAGTGAGACTGTAGAAAAACCCAAATACAAGATTTAATAAGTTTGAAAAAGATTTTACAAGTTTACAAGAAGATTTAGTCAAGTTTAGCCTTTTCTTAAAAGTTTTTCTTTTTGAGCCAAAATTTCACATTCTTGATTTCTTTGCTTGAGCCTTCTTTCTGTATCTTTGCAAGCTATTTCCACTACACAATTTCAAAGAGTTTCATCTCCTCATCTTAGTTATAGGATTGTACTTGTGAGCCTTTTTTGATCAAGAGAAGATCACTGACTTTCTTCTATTGTGAAGTTGTAGAGGTTGCAGCCTCAAGTGAGCTAGTGAGCTCCGTGTTGGTGTTGCGGCACCGTGAGAAAGGACTTGTGAGTTTATTGAGCTCTAGTGAGAACTTGTAACAGTTGACGATCTAGTGAGATCAGTCATAGTGAAAATCATTTATAGTGTTGAAGGCGGTGACGTAGAGCAGTAGCTTGAACCTAGGAACATATCATCGTGTTTGTGATTGCTTACTCTCTCTCTCTTCACTCTACTCTCTCTTTACTTGTACACTTATGTTGTTTACTTATTTGCAAGTATTTCTTGTGTTGTGTTTGGTATTTACTAGGTTGCTAGCAAGTAAATTTTTATACCGTATTATTTGTCATTTAGTATAGTCATCACCTATTCACCCCCTCTAGGTGACTTACAATTAGTATCAGAGCTTAACCCTAGTTTTGGTTTAACCACTTTAGGGAGATCCTTTCATTTGGTTATATTCGTTTGTTGCATTTGTTATTTGTGTGTGCACTTATACTTGTTTTCATGATATCACACGACTTCTCTAGCATCAAGTCTCCACCCAAATTTGATGGGTTGAACTTTTCTATTTGGAAGGTCAAGATGACCCTATTTCTTAAGTCCCTAGGAGTTAGAGTTGCTAAGGCCATTACCAAAGAATTTGTTGAACCTCACGGTGATGAGATTATATGGTCCGAAGTAACCGCCAAGGACTATGAAGCAAATGCCAAAGCCCAATATGCACTTACACAAGCATTGAATGATGATGATCTTTCTCGAATAATTAATTGCAAATCCGTTTATAAAGTTTGGAATGATCTAATCATTATTCATGAGGGGGCGTCGTAAGTTAAGAGATCTAAAGTTGACTTACTTCGTTCTCAATATGAGAATTTTTACATGCTTGAAAATGAAAGTATTGATAAGATGCTTACTTAGTTCACCGAGATTACTAATGGATTATCTTTTTTAGGTGACACCATTGACAATGACCAAAAAATTCGCAAGGTCTCCCCAAATCTTGGGAAGTCAAAGTGACAACCCTTAAGAAGCTCAACGATAGAGAGAGGTGATGGATTTCTCCGGCTTCATTGAAAACCTCAAAACCCATGAGATGAAAATGAATGCGAGAGAAAAAAGGGAGACTCCAAAGAAAAAAGCGATAACTTTCAAGGCTACTCCCCCATCCTTTGATGAAGAAGAATCATCAGAAGACGGTGATGAGGACGCTCATTGAGAAAGTAGGCAAGATGTTTTATACAAAGGGAAGACAAAACAACTTCCGAAGAGGAAGATGATCGGGGCAGAACCAGCACTTTAAAAATGTGTATTTTATGAAATCAATATAAAAGCATGTGCTAATATTCCCTCGATACTTTCAATATAGCATTGGCTTAACAGGTCGAATCTACAGGGACGGGAGGAGATAGAAGCATTAACAGTTTATGTTCACGTCGGTTGTTAACAAGTTCTTCTTTGTTAAAGAATGAGAAAAGGAAAAGAAAAGAAAAGAAATCTGAAAGTGATAGATGGAGAAGACGATGAAGACGACGATGTGAAAACAAAAGAGAAGTGGTTTGAAAATTGATTTTAAAAACAAAATAAGAAGGAGATGAACTTTGCGGTGAAACAAAGGTGAACAAAGAAGAAGGGAAAACAACGATAGAAAAATGACAAAAAGATTTTGAAAATTACTTTTAAAACAAAGTAAAAAAGAAAAAGGAAAACTATGAAAGAAAACTTATGGCTACTAACTACTAATTGCTCCACTAACCATACTAACCTCTCAGTGATAGTTACCTCACATGGATTCTTGGCCATCACTAATCCTTGGCTTCAAGAGATGATACAAAGCATGGCTCATAAGATTGCTCATAAACATTCAAACCACACATCCATACCACACAACAAGTTGTAAGGTACTATTAAATCATCAAAATCAGTTAGAGGTGAGCATGAAATAAAGAAGACATTGCTAGTTAGCAAGTGGGTTAGATGTTAGAAATGTTAGATTGTTAGAATCCATCATCATGAGCGATCAATGGCTCTTGCAAGAGTAAGGCCTTGTAGAGGCTACTAGATTCATGTGGATTATCAAAGAGTACCTTGTGGTTTAGTGAAAATATCGCAAGTTGTAAATCAGAAGAAACATAATCAATCTCAATATCACCTTTCTCAAAATGATCTCTAAGAAAGTGATATCTAATCTCAATGTGTTTGGTCTTACTATGTTGATTTGCATTCTTAGTCATATGAATAGTACTAGTATTATCACAAAAAAAAAATTTATATGGTCAAAATGCAAATCATAATCAAGGAGAGTATGTTTCATCCAAAGGACTTGTGCACAACAAGCCCCCGCCGCAACATACTCCGCCTCGACGGTTGAGAGGGCTACTGAATTTTATTTCTTAGAAGACAATGAAACAAGACAATTACCAAGAAATTGACATGTTTCACTAGTACTCTTCCTATCCACTCTACAACCCGCATAGTCGGCATCCGAAAAACTCGTCATTGAGAAGTCTCCGGTTTTTGGATACCAAAGACCCATTCCAATAGTGCCCTTAATATAACGAATAATGCGTTTTACCGCAATTAAATGAGATTCTTTGGGACACGATTGAAATCTTAGCACAAAGACACACACTAAATATAATATCCGGCCTACTAGCCGTTAAATACAACAAACTACCAATCATACTTCTATAAAATTTTATATCAACACACTTACATTGGTCATCCTTATCAAGCTTGGTGGTGGTGGCCATGGGAGTGTTGCAAATTTTTGAGTCTTCAAGCCCAAATTTCTTGAAGAGTTCTATTCTTCCTTTCAGCTACTCCATTTTGTTGTGGAGTCCTAGGGCATGACATTTCATGCTTAATTCCCTTTTCATCACAATAAGTCATGAAGAGTTGGTTAACAAACTCACCACCTCTATCACTTCTTATCCGTAAAATCAAAAATCCTTTCTTTTTCAACCCTCTTTCGAAAAATCTTAAAATGTGAAAAAGTTTGATCTTTATGCTCCAAAAAGAAAACCCAAGTAAAACGAGAAAAATCATCGACTAAAACAAAAACATATCTATTTTCATTTAAGCTTTTAGTTTTAGTTGGTCCAAAAAGATCCATGTGAATCAATTCTAATGGCCTAGTTGACATGATATCCTTGATTGGTTTGAAAGAAGACTTGGTTTGTTTCCCAAGTTGGCACGCACCACAAATGCGGTCTTTTTCAAACTTCAAATAAGGAATACCCTTCACCAATTCCATAGAATTAATTCTAGAAAGGTGATCAAAAGATGCATGTCCTAATCTTCTATGCCATAACCATGAAATCTCATCAGAAGCATTCAAACATTTAGTAGAACAATCCAAATTAAGCATATCAATAATATAGACATTATTTTCACGAAATCTGATAAGAATACAATCATCGGTTTTACAATCAAAAATTTTGCAAGAAGATTCATCAATCACAACTTTGAGACCACGATCACATAGTTGACTTATGCTAAGCAAGTTATGTTTAAGCCCATCAACAAGAACAATATTTTCTATTAAAGGAGATGCATCAATCTTAATGTTACCTTTACCGATGATGGTGCCCTTGGAGTCATCTCCGAAGGTGACGGTGCCACCTTCATCGTACCTTGATAGGGTTGTGAAATTGTTGATGTTCCATGTCATTTGCCTTGAACAACCACTATCAAGGTACCACCGCTCCTTACGTCTTGGAGCCTTGGTGTGTACCTACATCAAATAACTTAGGACTTGATTTTGGTACCCAGATTTTCTTGGGTCCTAGAGAGTTAGTGTTTCGAACCCACACAAGATTATTTGTCCTATTTATATGATCATAGCAAAATTTAGCCAAATGGCCATCCAGCCACAATAAGTACATATATAAATTCTACCTTATTTAAAAGCATAATGAGCATGTGGCTTGCGAACATGTGAATTGTGAGCATGAGTAGTTTTAACATGAGTGACATGTGAAGTATTGACATGATGAGCATGTGAATTTTGGCATGAGTTGTTTTATCATTTTTAGCGTATGGAGTGTGCATATGCTTCTTTGAAAACATTTCTTCTAATTTATTCATGTTAAAAGCACATTCTTTTAAAACATTTCTAAAATCATTGATTTTAGTTTTTAACATGAATAATTCATTGTCATCAATTTTTGGATATTTAGCTTTACAAGCAATTCTATACTCATCAAAATCTTTTTGTGTTGAAATAAGATTAGAAGATAGTTCATCCTTTTCTTTTGAAGAAATAGCAAGTTGATTTTTAAGCATTTCAATTTCCTTTTTCAATTTTGAACACTCTTCCTGTAAATCACCTAGAGGGGGGTGAATAGGTGATATGCTAATCTAGAAACTAAATGCGCTAAATGCGGAAGCTTAAAAATAATTTGCACAAACACTTAATACAACACACAAGTGTAGCCGAATTCCCCGTGAAGGGCTCTGGACTAACTCCTCTTGATTCCCCTAGATATGGGTTGAGGTGCTATATGAAGCTCTTGTGGTTAAGTACAAGTGAGGCACACACAAACAAGCCAAGCATATAATATGAAATAATGCAAGGCACAAATGCAAGCAAGTATGAATGATATGGCAATATGAATAATGCTATGCACAACACAAATAGAGAGAGTTGGAGAGACAATGGATCAAACGCAAACACAAAGATATGTTCCGAGGTTCGAGCCCCTAGCTCTACGTCCCCGCCTTCACCGAGAAGGATTTCTAATCCACTAAAGGAGTACCGAACTCCTCTCTCAACCGTACAATGCCACCGAGGTAATACAACCACAATCCACCTCTACCGAAGAGGGATAAGGCCCGTAGCCAATACAAACACAATCACCTCTACCGAAGAGGGATCCAAACACCACTCCGATCAACCTCTACCAAAGAGGGATACACAAATAAAGGAGGGTTTACAACTAGTGGTTTCTTTCAACCACAAACAATCTCTCTTTTTCTACAAACAAATGATCGTAATAGAATAGGATAGGTGATAGCTCAAGTGTGGAAAAACAAATGTTTTGATCAAAGAAATTCTCTTGGAAAAACACCAAAATAGATATAGAAGTTTAGATCAAAAACTATTTCCCAAAACCCTAATTTTTTTGAAATAAACAAAACACTTAAAATAAATAAGATTGATCTTTTGGCACAAAAACACTTTTGAAAACTTGTTTTAAACACTAGAGAAACACTGAAATTTTTCTTGTCAAAAGTCTTATTAAAATCCCCAAAGAGATGGGGTATTTATAGCCCAAACAGAAAACTAGCCGTTAGCTGATCTGGCAGCCTGAAGGCTTGCAGTCGACCGGCCAGGTCGATCGCCAACGGTCATAAACGTGACCGTTGGGGCATCCGGTCGACCGCATGGCTGACCGCCAAGATACAGAGAGTAGACTTCTCTGCTCCGGTCGACCGCTCGGTCGACCGCGCAGATACAGAGAGCAAGGCTCTCTGATCTGGTCGGCCGACCGGCCGACCGGCCCACTGTGCCAGCAGACGTGCACAGGTCTGTGTACGTCGGTCGACCGCCCGGTCGACCGGCCTGGCCTGTCAGCACAGTTCTGAGTCAGAAACTGGGTCAGAAAAACATGTTAAAATTCTTTCTAAAAATTCTTTAAAAACTTCTAAAAATCCCACAAAATAGTTTTAACATTTTGCATTGATATATAAACATGTGATAAAAAGTTTAGCTCAAATATCAAGCATATGAAACTATTTTTGTGTTTAAACATTTTTACCAAAAATCAAAACTTGTATTTTATCAAACTTAGATTTTTCACTACATGAATAGGATAGTCAAAATAAGTTTGTTTAAAAGTTAAGCATGCATGTATAGAAAGAATACATCTACTATACATAAACCAATTAAACTTGTTTTGATCAACTATTCATGAAAACAAATATTGGTTAAACCAAAACCGAAAAACCAATATCTAAACATAAAACGTGTGTGTGTTGTGCACTTGAGCATATCAACTATACTAAGCTTTACAAATGGATCTAAACACACTAAACTAAAACTAGGATACCTAAGTCTTCTTGACGATCTTCAATCTTCAAGTAGACTCGATCCAAACCGTGATCTACGAGCTAGGCTATGTATGATCTTGATGCTCGGGCCCTGGAATCACCAAGTGAAGGCTTCCAAACTCCTCTTTTTGAAGCAATCACCAACTAATATCTTGATCAATGATCTGTAACTAAAATTACAAGATAATTAGTAAATATAACTATATGAGTTAATCATCATCAAAACTAGAGTGGAAGGCCTCCGGGCCAACACTTCCTTTTTATCATCAAAACTTTCTGAACGTTTAACAAAAGCATGTACTAACATGTCTTTACTTATTTCACTTTCATCATCAAGTGATTGAGTGGTTACTTTAGGTGTGTTTGCCATGAAACACACGTTTGCTGTGTCGACTTCATCTTCGGATTCACTTTCCGAATCTCAAGTTGCTTTGTATACCTTCTTTTCAACCGATCTCTTTTTCTTCAAGCAGGAGGTTATCTTTTTCTTAAAATCTGGACAATCGGCCATGATGTGTCCGGGTTTCCGACAGTTGTAGCATATGATCCTTTTCTCCTCCTTCCCTTCCCATCGTCTTCTATAGTTGAGCTTACTCTTGCGGTATATTCTCTTTACATTTCTTATAAAGAGAGATAACTCTTCATCATCTTCTTCATCTTCTTCATCATCGTATTTGGAGGAGGAAAACTTGAAAGCTATTGACTTTTTCTTTTGAGGTACCCCATCTTCTCTAGCCTTCTTCTCCATCTCATGAGTCTTAAGGTTTCTGATAAGACTTATGAGCTCCATCTCATCTTTGTCATTCAACTCCTTTAAGGTGGTAGCTTTGATTTCCCATGACGAAGGAAGAGCACGAATCACCTTATGCACCTTTTGGTCATTGCTTATTTCATCACCTAGAGAAAAAGAGTATTAGTAATCTTAGTAAACTTGGTAATCATATCATCAATAGATGCATCTTCTAGCATTCTAAAACTTTCATATTGGGAACGCAAGAGATCTATTTTAGCTCTCATGACTCGTGATGTTCCCTCATGAGTGACCAATAAGTGTTGCCAAATCTCATAGGCGGATTTGTAATGGATAACCCGTGTTAGATCATCCTCATTCAAAGATAAAAGTAGGAAATTTTGAGCCTTTGAATTAGCATCAAATTCCTTGAAGGTGAGTTCGGACTAAGTGTCCTCTTCACTTTCGGGTCTACTATAAGGCTTGGTCAAGGACTTAGCAACTAGACTACCTAGAGATTGTAGAAAAATAGTCATCCTAACTTTCCATATGGGAAAGTTGAGTCCATCAAATTTAGGAGGGGTCTTAATATTATCGGTCATTGATTAAGACTGGAAAAGGGCGTACTTATTATGTGTATAAAGATGTATTTTATGTACCCTTTCTTGTCTCCGCTATAGCCTAGGGCTATACCGAGTCGGATCTCAGGGAGAGCTAGTGTAGAAACGTTACGATACACGTGAGAAGATAAAACGAGAACTCTTCTTTGTTTACAAGAATAAAGAATCAAAAGAAAAACAAATAAAAGAATTAGTGGCTATGTTCATGGTGGAAATCGGGAGAAATCAAGATTGAGATGGATTTGAACTAACAACTAAAAAGAAAGTAAAATCAAGAAAACTTTGAATGCAAGAAATCCATGACTAGCTAACCTTAACTACCTTGCTAAACTAACTAAACTCCGTGATAGTGATGCGTGCCTCATGTTGATTCATCGGCATGTATTTGTCTTGCTTGTGATCTAATTACTTTCCCACTAAGATGATGGGGATTCATTCTTGGACTTGTCTTGTAGCCTCCATAGATGGTCATCGGCCTACAAGATAGACTTTCACTAATGGAATCACAAGAGATACACTCAAGGGATGCAAATGAAGAACATACAACTTTCACTAATGGAAGTAGTGAAGTTGTACATCAATTAGCATATTGGTGCTCCATCTCCATGTTCCATCAAGGCACTAATTCAAAGACTAGGCTCTACATGAGGCACACATGAATCATATGGAGAATTACAACAAGATTCTTGCCAAGAAATGAAACAAAACCCATCGGAGAAGAGAAGATCATACAAATTGCAAGATGAAGTAAAGCAATCACCCATGAGTTAGGAGTTAGCAAGAGTAGTGGTTAGCTAGTACATGGAACAAGAAATTAGCTACTAGACATTACAAAAGCAAAGCAAAGCATGATTGAATTGCTAGAAATTAACAAAGCAAGTAACAAAGCAAAATAAAAGCAAGTGAAGACGACAAACTAGAATCAAGCTCAAGTAGATATGTAGAGAATGGATCAATCCTTGTATAGCTCCAAGTTGTCACTCCTTGTTGATACAAGCTCTCTCTCTCATACAAATCTCTCTTGCAATGAAATCTAGGGAGGAGAAGATCCTAGAGAGAACTAAAAATCCTAAACAAAACCTAACAAAATTACAATCTATTCACTAATCTCTCTCTCTTCTCTGATCAGTTTTTTCTCGCAGGTACAAATGAAGTATTTATAGGAGAACTGAGAAGCTTCTGGAGATAAGGTGGTTGCCACAAAATCCGGGGATCTAACGGCCCAAGATTGCCGCGCCCTGCCGCGGATCGCGGCCAGATCTGGGCCGTTGGTCCAGATCTTTCTGGTACAGTTCAGTTGAGAGTTGGTTAGCCACGTGGACTACTTGGATTCTCTGTTTGTTGCGCGAATCTCTCTGGATCTGGGTTTAGATTTGGCTTTATCCTTAAGCTTGGATTAATCACTTAATTAGTGGTAATTAAGTGATTATTTGAAAATCTCTCTCTTAAATGTGTACCTGCAAATATGTAGAGAAGAGGATTAAAATTCATATATTTATTTGTAATATGCATGGGAGTTATGATGTAAAATATGCAATATTGGATACCAATCACACCCCCACACTTATTCTTTTGCTCGTCCCGAGCAAAACAAAGAAAAAGAAAATCTAGACTAACAATTTATTACACCACTTTCGCAGGTGACGCGATTGCACTGAGCATGTGCAACAAGCCGTTAAACCTCTAGGTTACCCTAGAGGAGGAGTGTTGTCTCCTGAGGGTTTTCAGCGGATTACACCCACAAAATCCATAAAGAAAGAAGACAAATGTTAGTATTTTGAAAACGCATTTTGAATAAGAGACATGTTTACGAACTATTTTTGCAAAAATATAAGTGATCCTAGGTCATAAGTCCACCTATAATTATTCTTTCTTAAACTTAGTATCCATGCAAGATCTTGTCTTTAATTAAGGTAAGAATTCAAAATTGGATTGAATACTTTTATCTTTCATAAAATCTAGATAATATGCACACCGTGCTCAGTGAAAATTTCTGGGATTTCAACTCCAACCATAAAGCCATTTATTTATATATATATATATATTTTTTTTTTCTTTTTCTGCTTTTTTTTTTTTCTTCCCTTAGTTTAGGCTTTCTAGTCTACCCTTGTAGCGAGCCTTTAACCGATGACTCCCAAACCAGACGGTCTTAGGGCACCAGATGAGAAAACATCCCTCGGGTTTAAGGTCTCGAGTAGAAAAGGCCACAAAACTAAGGGGGATTATTTATATGATCACCGTTAGGCATGAATAATCATGCTTCTTGAGGCACAATTATCCAGCTTAATTAGTGAGATCACCGTTAGGCGTGAGTCATTATGCTTCTTGAGGCACAATTTCCCAGCTTAATAGGTGATGTTTTATATATTTATTTTTTTCTTTTTTTTTTCTTTTTATTTTATATATATGGCATTTTTGGTCTTTGTTTCCATCCCAAGAAATGTGTAAGTGTGAAGTGCATATTTATCTAAGGCAAAAATTCAAGATAAGAATATCTCACCAATTTTACTTACTTAGCCTATAATCTCAAACAAGATCTATTACTTCAACTAGGTTTAAGATGTCATAATTAAGGCTTTCTTAATCTCTAAGATACATCTTAATTTTCTTAAAAATAGAACAAAACTTTGTCTCTTTTTTCAAAAAGTTTTTATTTTGTTTTTTTTTTATTTTTAATTTTTCTAAAAGAAAAGTAAAAGAAAGAAAGTCTAAAAACTCTATGTTAGTAAACCCTCCCCCACACTTATTTCATGCATTGTCCTCAATGCATTATGATATATGTATGCATGAAACAAAATGGAAGGGGAAGGAATTTTTTTATTTTCAAAAAATTTATTTACAAAGAATATACAAATGTAACTCTCACCTGGGTTTTTGGTCGCTTCCCTCTGGCCCGTTTCCCATCGTTCCAATGTGTTCTCTTTCTTGAGCTCCATTGGGAAACGGTCTGAATTATTCTAACCCTAGGTGTTTCCAGTTTCAATTGGTTGTTATTTTCATTCATACTCATTCCACCACATTGTTCACAAACAAAGTCCTTATCAGCACTCTCACTCAGAATCTCATCACTTCCAATGTTAAGAAATTTTAGCTCTTCTCCATATAATTCTTCAAAGCTCAAGTCAACATCCGGAAGTGGACAATCAGCTAACTTACCCCGAGTTGACTCATCTAAGCACATGATCTCATCAGCAAACAAGTCTTCAAATGATATATCAATTGGAGGTTCAAATACAGTCTCAGTTGGCTCATTGAAAGTGAAGATATCAACTTTCCCCTTTTTAAAGGGTACTCGGATAAGAGAATCACAAGGTTGTGACTCATCTTTTAGATCTTCACCTTCCTCCTCACAATTGTTACTAATGAAATTAACCTCAAATGTTTGATCTTTTGTTTTGTGAGGCTGTGTGTGGAAGACATTGTGTTCATGTGTCATGTTACCAAAAGTCAACCTCATTGATCCATTCCGACAATTAATGATTGCATTTGCAGTAGCCAGGAATGGTCGACCCAGAATGACAGGAATTTGTGCCCTTTGATTGGAATTTGACACTGGTTTTGTTTCAAGGACAACAAAGTCAACTGGATAAAAGAATTCTCCAACTTTGACCAGGACATCTTGAATTACCCCCTTGGGTTTAGTAACAGAGCGATCAGCCAATTGAATGGTCATTTGGGTTGGGTGGAGATCACCTAACCCCAATTGTTGGTACACAGAGAAAGGTAGGAGATTAATGCTGGCCCCCAAATCAAGAAGTGCCCTATTGATGGTAGTCTGTCCTATGATGCATGAAATGGTGGGGCTCCCTGGGTCTTTGTACTTAACAGGAATTGGACCAGTGAGCAACTTATTGATGGATGATGCTAGGAAGACTTTTTTAGGGATTTGGGTCTTTCTCTTCTTGGTGCACATTTCCTTCAAAAATTTGGCATATGATGGCACTTGTTGAATGGCATCAAGAAGAGGGACATTGATTTGGACCTTATTGAATGTTTCTTTTATTTTCTCCATGTGAGCATTTGACTTGTTATTTCTCAGCCTATTTGGATATGGTACTCTAGGCTTATAAGGTTGCTCATCTACCTTTTCTTTCCCTTTGGCTTGAGATGTGGATGGCTCTGCACTAGAGGATGGTTTGTCAAAAGTTGGTGACATTGGGACATGAGATGTTGGCTTTGGTACTGGATGAGATTGTGGACTAGAAACCTTATAGTCAACTTGTTTACCAGTTCTCAGGGTATGAATGGCATGACAGTGACTGGGTCCTAAATTTTCAACTTTGGGATTTAGCAATGGCTGATTTGGGAACAAATGTCTTTGATTCTCAGCCAATTGCCCAATTTGGACCTTCATTTCATTCAACTCCTGTTTATGGTTTTTTGTAAAGGTTTCTAGCATTTGTTTCAACTCAGATATTTCAGAATTATTTTGGGGTGGATGTTGAGGATATGGAGATTGGAACTGTGATTGGTAGAATGGTGGAGGATTCTGATATGACTGTGGTGGACTTTGAGATGGATGAATATACAGTGAATTCTGATCGAAACTGGATGGATGAAACTGAGCATTGTACAGATGTGGAAGTGGTGGCATATGATGCTCAGTACCAGACTGACTCCACAAAGAATTTGGATGGTTCTGCCATCCTGACTTGTAAGTGCTGGAGTATGGAGGTCTGGTAAAAGTTGCATTCATGTTCTCCTGAAATGATTGGGGCTGATAAAATGGACACTCCTCAAAGACATGGCTAAGGTCATGACAGTTGGTGCAACCTGGTTTAATCAAAGGCAATGGGTTGACCTAGTTGACCACAGAATTCCCTTTTGACTCAAGCAGTTCTATCCTCTTCATTAATTGTGTGATCTTGGTTTCTGCAGCTATAGAGGATTCTTTGGAATGTGTACCAGTTCTGGAAGTGGTGGAAGTGGATTTGTCAGGACAAGACTCCCACTGAATGGTTTTCTCAGCTAGGGTTTCAAAGAGATCCCACCCCTGATGTTCATCTTTTTTCAGGAATTCCCCTTGGCACATGGATTCCAAAAGGGTTTTTGTTTGGTAATCTAATCCATCATAGATAATCTGGCATAGACGCCATTTCTCTATGCCATGATGGGGACATAGGGCAAGGAGGTCTTTGAAACGCTCAAGATACTTCCAGAAAGGTTCATTTGGGTCCTGCTTGAATTGCATTATATTCTTTCTCATGAGGGCTGTTTTGTGGATAGGATAGAACTTCTTAAGAAAGACTTTAACAAAATCCTCCCATAAAGATATGGAACTGACTGGAAGATTATAAAGCCATTTCTTAGCTAAATCTTTAAGTGCAAACGGTATGAACCGTAACCTAACAGCATCCTCAGAAAGTTGGGAAATTCTCATCATTTGGCATACCTCTTCAAACTCACGAATAAAGAGGTACGCGTCCTCAGACTCTAGACCATGGAAGTGGGGAAGTGTATTTATGAATTGTGGTTTCAGCTCAAAGTTGTTTCCATTAGGCTCGGGGAGAAGAATGCATGAAGGAATGGAGGTGCGAATCGGATAAAATCGATCCTGAAGTGAGACGTTGTTGGTCATGATGAAGTGGTTGTGGAAGTGTAAGTGTAGAAAGAATTAGGATCACAAAACCACTATTGTATATACAATCACAAACAACGTGCACTGATCACACCAGCGAAAAAAGAAAAATAACAAACAACAAAGAAAAAATCAATCCAAGCTTGTCTAGGGTTTCTGGTCCTAGATGACTCCTAAATAGACTGTCCACAGGAGGTTTAGTGTAGACCTTGACTATAAGCAAATCAGCCAGGGAAGGGTAAAGTCGTTGGGAGGTTTTCCGTCCGAAGACGTTCCTTAATTAAGTAACCAACAACCTTCGGGCTTTCGGCCCTTAACCCCTTTCCTAGACACCGATTTTACAGAAGTCAATTTCCAACACTTTTCCCCCTTAGGATAATCTCCTAAGTGAGTCCGGATGTCCCTAGGGCCAACGTCTATCAAATTTTATTTACAAGCTTAGGATTGTGAGTACGTGGGGAAAATGATTTCCGGGCTAAGGAAAGGGTAATGACCTCCCCCACCTTATGTTATTTACAGGAATTGCCCTTAGAATTAATTGTGCAAGTGTACGATATAGAAACAAACAAGGTTCACTCCAAGTAAGAAAAATCAAACAAAGAGTGAGTCTTAGTCTATATGCAATGAATCACGTACCTTGTCCCACGCACTCTTCAACAGTAAATTTAAAGTAATTGAAAGACACGTGCCTATAATGCAATATGTCTAACAATTTTTTAGCAATTATCAACCAATTTCTTACTGTTGAATTAATTAACAGGAATACAGTGAAGTATACAGGAAATGAAGTATATAGGCAGCAGTATCTTGCAGAGCAGAAGCCCCTGCAAAAATTTGGTTAGAAGTGCACTCTGTTGTGCCGCGTTTCCACGGCAAAGCTTGTGGATCCGCGGCACTCCAGAGGGATCCTGGGCTCTGCTTTCTTGAGCAGAGTCCCAGGTCCACTTATATGATTCTGCTGTGAATATTTTCCTGTTTTCTTCTCCTGTACCTGCAACAGAGAAGAATTATAGTTTAGTTTCTCACTTTTAAAAATAATACCGTCGCTCTCCCCGGCAACGGCGCCAAAAATTGATTAAGACTGGAAAAGGGCGTACTTATTATGTGTATAAAAATGTATTTTATGTACCCTTTCTTGTCTCCGCTATAGCCTAGGGCTATACCGAGTCGGATCTCAGGGAGAGCTAGTGTAGAAACGTTACGATACACGTGAGAAGATAAAACGAGAACTCTTCTTTGTTTACAAGAATAAAGAATCAAAAGAAAAACAAATAAAAGAATTAGTGGCTATGTTCATGGTGGAAATCGGGAGAAATCAAGATTGAGATGGATTTGAACTAACAACTAAAAAGAAAGTAAAATCAAGAAAACTTTGAATGCAAGAAATCCATGACTAGCTAACCTTAACTACCTTGCTAAACTAACTAAACTCCGTGATAGTGATGCGTGCCTCATGTTGATTCATCGGCATGTATTTGTCTTACTTGTGATCTAATTACTTTCCCACTAAGATGATGGGGATTCATTCTTGGACTTGTCTTGTAGCCTCCATAGATGGTCATCGGCCTACAAGATAGACTTTCACTAATGGAATCACAAGAGATACACTCAAGGGATGCAAATGAAGAACATACAACTTTCACTAATGGAAGTAGTGAAGTTGTACATCAATTAGCATATTGGTGCTCCATCTCCATGTTCCATCAAGGCACTAGTTCAAAGACTAGGCTCTACATGAGGCACACATGAATCATATGGAGAATTACAACAAGATTCTTGCCAAGAAATGAAACAAAACCCATCGGAGAAGAGAAGATCATACAAATTGCAAGATGAAGTAAAGCAATCACCCATGAGTTAGGAGTTAGCAAGAGTAGTGGTTAGCTAGTACATGGAACAAGAAATTAGCTACTAGACATTACAAAAGCAAAGCAAAGCATGATTGAATTGCTAGAAATTAACAAAGCAAGTAACAAAGCAAAATAAAAGCAAGTGAAGAAGACAAACTAGAATCAAGCTCAAGTAGATATGTAGAGAATGGATCAATCCTTGTATAGCTCCAAGTTGTCACTCCTTGTTGATACAAGCTCTCTCTCTCATACAAATCTCTCTTGCAATGAAATCTAGGGAGGAGAAGATCCTAGAGAGAACTAAAAATCCTAAACAAAACCTAACAAAATTACAATCTATTCACTAATCTCTCTCTCTTCTCTGATCAGTTTTTTCTCGCAGGTACAAATGAAGTATTTATAGGAGAACTGAGAAGCTTCTGGAGATAAGGTGGTTGCCACAAAATCCGGGGATCTAACGGCCCAAGATTGCCGCGCCCTGCCGCGGATCGCGGCCAGATCTGGGCCGTTGGTCCAGATCTTTCTGGTACAGTTCAGTTGAGAGTTGGTTAGCCACGTGGACTACTTGGATTCTCTGTTTGTTGCGCGAATCTCTCTGGATCTGGGTTTAGATTTGGCTTTATCCTTAAGCTTGGATTAATCACTTAATTAGTGGTAATTAAGTGATTATTTGAAAATCTCTCTCTTAAATGTGTACCTGCAAATATGTAGAGAAGAGGATTAAAATTCATATATTTATTTGTAATATGCATGGGAGTTATGATGTAAAATATGCAATATTGGATACCAATCAGTCATCTTTACTAGTGTATGAATGAAGATATGAAAATAGTGAATAGCAAATTTTAGGATCTCTCTAAGGATGTGAAGCCAAAAACTAGAGTCCTAGCTCTGATACCAATTGAAATCACTTAGAGGGGGTGAATAGGTGATAATGCTAATCAATACACAAATTTAAAATGTTATAATGCAACGATCACCAAAACAAGACTAGAAGCCGAATACCCGTGAAGGGCTCTGAACTCCTTCCCCGTGATTCCTCTAGATAAGAATTTGAGGTGCGCAATGCAATCTTGTTGTATGAGTATTGATCGACAATATAGCAATGAATATAAAGCAAGTAAATAAAGCAAATAAACCAATCGCAAACACTGAGATTTGTTTCGAGGTTCGAGAACCCAGCTCTACGTCCCCGTCTTCACCTAGAAGGATTTTCAACCACTATAACTTTTACAAAGAATTACAACCACAAGGGAGTACCCAACTCCTCAATCACACTCCTCTAGTCCAGAGGTAGTGGAGCCACAAATACAAGAATATTTTGGTGATCAAAAGACCACAAACCCTCTTTTGAAAAACTTTTTCCCTTACAAAAACCCTAGAGAATAATGTGTAGGATTGAAGCTCAAGTTTTGTAAGTGAAAAAGAAAATGAAATTGAAGAGAGTTTTGAACCAAAAACTTCAGTAAAAAGAGAGAATTTTGAGCACAAAAACTGAGAGCAAAAACTTCTTTTGAAAGCCTTTAAACTTGATTTCTTTTGCAAAGGATTGTTGTAATCACCTCAACCCTAATCATCCCTATTTATAGGATAAAGCTAGGGATTAAAGAGTAAACAGTTATAATGAATAATTAGGAAAGATTAGACCCAAATCCAGCCCCCAAATTCGTTTAGAGAGAAAAACCACGTTTTAAAACGTGTTTAATAAACTAGCCGTTAGGGCTGAAATCAATCTCATGGTCGACCGGCCGGTCGACCGGTTTTTCAAAAAAAAATAACCGTTGCCAGCCCACGGTCGACCGCCCGGTCGAACGTAACAAACAAAAACATGGGTGCTTACAGTCGGCCAAAGGTCGGTCGACCGATATGGGGTCCGGTCGACCGCCTGGTCGACCGGGAGACGTGCACACATGCACGCACCCAAACAGTCAGAAGCCCGGTCGACCGTCCTGACTGAAACAAGGCCGGTCGACCGTCCGGGCGACCGTAGAAGGCCAAAACAGACTCTTTTGAGGAAATGATTTTGAAGATCTTTAAAGTTTTTCAAATTAACTTTGATTAAAATTTTGTACACTATATTAAATAGAGTTTATAAGTATTAAGATATGTTTATAAAACTATTTTATATAAAAGAGAAATATCTTTCAAAAATCGTGTGCAAAAACTTGTGTGTGGGGAAATATTGAGCTTCAACACTACACACTGTCCTTTAACAAACTAAAAATAATAAAAACTGAAAAAGAAAGTCCCTGAGCTAAGTTACACGAAGTTAGAGCCTTCTCTTGTATGAAAACGTCCTCTTGCGCCATTTGCCTTTTAACATCAAAATTCCTTGCAATAGCTTAGAAAGGCCATCATGACTAGTACAAACCTGTAACTCATTCTAAACAACTTATTAGTACCAAATAGCTTCTATGTGTTTTGTTATCATCAAAACTTAAACAAATAGAGAGTGTAACCTTTTGGGCCAACACATGAGTCGTGGTTATACAATTCGACTACAAGTACAAAGTTATCCATTCTCTCTTGATAATCTTACCCTTAAATTTTGAAATTCTCTCATCCTTTCATACTTCAGTTTCTCGTTATTCTTGGACCAACTTGGACATGAAAAGACGGGAATATCATAATGGTTCTATTTCTTCTTAGAGTGCCCCTAATGGAGGAAGTGTTGATTTGAGATGATTTCTGCAAAATATGATGAAAAACTAACAAGAACAGACGAAGGTCCTGCACCAAAGATTATTGGTTGCACTCCGGGAACAAAAGCCCAGCAACATGTCAGATTTCAAGAAATTTCAGCCGGCCATCTTTTCGGGCATGGAGAAGCCCTGGATGCATAGCAGTGGCCGGTAAACATAACGGATCTTCTGAAGTCAACTCGGGTCCCTGACGAGAACCAAGTGGAAGTGACCAAGATTTAGTTGAAAGATATGGCCAGGACGAGGTGGTTGGTAGAAGCAGCGAAATTGGAAAAGCTCATCACTTAGGACCAGTTCTCGAAGGATTTCTATGAGAAGATTCTTCTCTGTAATAGCTCAGAAAGAAATGAAAGAACGATTTATCAAATTGCAGTAAGAAGATTGAATTGTAAATAAGTACACTGTAAAATTCCTAAGGTATAGTCAGTCGGTGTCTTACATGGTGGCTGACAAGGAGAACCGAGCAAGCAATATTCTAGTGAGACCTGAAGATGAGGATCAAGATGTTTCTTATTTCCAAGCAGCCCAAGAACTATTCTCAAGTTTTTTTGCCATCGCTCGGAAAGTAGAACGGACCTGGAAAAGAAAGATCAGGTGAGATGCAGATGAAGTTGGCGAAGAGACCCTCTCAGTTGATGGAAGTTGAACACTTAGACAGGCCACTGGATGCCCCACTAGCTAAGTCATCTCTCCAACCTTGCCCTCAGCATATGACATGTGGGTATTGTCTGAAGCCGGGCACCTACAACGTAACCGCCAGAAAGGTTATGAATTATGTCGTATACGGGTCCGGAGATTAGTTGAAAAGTGACTGTCTGTTCAAGGAGACAGAGAACATCGCACCGATCAGATCAACTCATCCAGTATCACCATTGGGAGAGAATCCAGGACCTACTGGCAGAATAACCTCGCTTCATCCCCAGCATCAAGCATGGAGTCATACACAAAAGAGACCAAGAGTTAGGGCACACGGTAGAAGGAGGCAAACATATAATCTGACTGAAAAGGAAGTCAGGATACTAATGGAGTGAGAATAGAAAAGGATGCTCAATATGATGGAGTGAGAACAAAAAAGGATGCTCAATATCTGTAAATGGAACCCTGAAGGTACTGACCGTAACCATTGTCCCCATTTTAGCATGTCCAGGAGTTGATAAATTCTCTAAATCATATCCTTCTCATTGCACTATCATCACCAATCTTAGTCCGTCCGTGTCTACCTCCCTATTTCATGATTCCTATCTCTTCTATTTTTGCTATTCTGATTTTCGTAATCCTTATGCCAACTTAAGATATGCGCAGACTAGTGAGGTAACAGCAGGGCAGATGTAGTTCGCTCTCCTTATGTTCTGGCATTCCTTGACTCTGGTACATCACATGGTCTTATATTGGATAGATCTTCGGCCTCGCATTCTATTCTTGTATTTATGGATACATCACGGGGGACCAGTACATCAAGTAGAGTAGTCATCACTTATACAATCAGATAGACTGTATCATTACATGAGGAGTGTCAGTATAAAACAGTATTCCAGAATTAGGACTTCTGTCAAACAGAGTTATGGTATCTTCCATTTTTATTACTCTAATAGCGATCATGATTTCTTCGACCATGTTCATGGAACTCGGGTATTCTCAGAGCTGGTCTGTAGTCAGGTTATTATTCAGAAGACAGCATTCAGGACTCGTTTCGGTTATTATGATTTCTTAATCGTGTTCTCAGAGCTGCGAACTTCTCGTAGTCTTTATTGATTTGGTGGACCATGGGCTCCGCTTAGCCTCGCCAAGCGAGGGTCATGTTCTAGTCACCCGTGGACCTAACTGGGTGTGGGCTTCGTTGCACCCTGGTGCTTAGCATTTAGCGTTGTGTTACGCGCTGGCATCGCCGCGTGAGCTTCGCCAAGTGCGAGCCTCGCAGAGCGTTAGCTCCGTTGCACCCTAAGTGCTTATCGCCTGAGCTGTGTTACGCGATAGCCTCACCTAGCTTGGCTTTGTCCGTGGCTAGTTCCTTCAGTGCTTAGCACTTTAGCCCGTTCCTCAGATTTCTTCTGCCTAGCGTGCTTTCATGGATCTGCTGAACAGAGTTTCATCGCTGTATCTGAGCTATTACCATGATCCTTGTCAATGATCCATTCGACCAATCTTGCAGGGCTCAGATATCTTCTACATGTTTCATCTGCAATCGGGTTACCATTCAGAAGTCAGTATTCAGAATTCTTCACAGTTATTCTATATTCTTGACTACGTCTTTCAAAGTTAGCAACGCCCAGCACACAGAAATTCTTAATTATTGGCCTTCTTGATTTATACTCAGTATTATCAGGATTTTCTTTACATAGAATATTCTAGTCTATTCTCGGGGAATTAATATGTATGCAGCACATCAGGAATTCTACTACAGACTCTTTATCAAGGACAACATCATGACATGCAGGGTTTTATATTATATTATGGATTTCAGCACTACAGATTTTTATGGATTTCATCAGCTTTGGTCCGCAGTCTGATGAAGTATTATTGATTATCTCACCAAGTCAGCTCACTTTATATTATTCAGAATGGGTTAGCCTTTTGAAATTCTGACAGTGTTCTTTTATAAGCAGACATCAGATCAGTATTATTATAGCACCGTCAGAGGATATATATATATACACGGCAGAAGTGCAGAGATGCCTCAGTCCTGAGTTAGCCGTTCAGTCGATTTGGGAGAACGGCCCACAGTTATTCATATCTTGATTGGCATAATCCTCATTCCTATCTTTTTGTGTTCATTTTACCCCTTATCGAAATTGCGAGGACGCAATTTTTTGTAAGGTGGATGGAATGTAACACCCCGCTCCCGAAATACGTACTTAGTTGTGTATTCATATTTTTTGATCATATTTTTTTTATTTACTTCCTGTATTTGTTTTGTATTATGAGATATTTATATGAACGCTTTATCATGGATTAGGATTCGTGAACTCGGAGTCAGCCCTAGTCTGAACTGGGAACCCGATCTTGAGGTATTGCTCAATTTGGTCTTTTTGCTATTTTGATTTGACTGATTTCAGTTTCAAATATCGTTTTTCAATATTCTAAATTTTTCATGATTTTTTTAGATTTTCCTGAATTAAGTTGTAAATCTTCAAAACTGGGGTCGACCAATACCGCTACTCGATTCTCGAATTTTTAATTTATAAATGGAGTTAAATTTCTAAAAATGGCTTTCCTATAACTATTTAAAATCATATTTTCTATCTAAATACTTTTTTTGAGATTTTTCTAAATTTATCGAAATTCCACTGGATTTGGTGTCGGCCAGTATCGCTGGTTGGTTCAAGGAATTTTAATTTATAATTGGAATCAAATTTTGAATTCCGCTTTCATATTACTTCTTAAAATTATATTTTTCTCATTTCATGTATTTTCTGAGATTTTTCAGATTTTATCAAAATCCGGCCGATCCGGTGTAGACCGGTATCGACGGTTGACTTCAGGATTTTTAGTTTGAAAATGGGATTGAATTTATGAAAATCGATTTCATCAAATATCTTAAAATAATGTTTATTATTTTTGAGAATTTTTTGAAAGCTTTCCAAGCTACTTCATTTTTCGGACTTTTCTGGAGTTTTCGGTGTTTTCCCAGATACCGGAATCTTATCCTGATATTTTATTTTCCCTTTTTCTTATTTTCTCTCTCCTTTCTCAGACTCGAGTCTCACCAAATATGAATTCGATCAATAAATACAAAAATTCATTTCCGTTCTGCATTTAATGCCTTTCAAGTCAGCTCTGACCAAGTCATTACGACTTTTGTCTTTTCTGTTAAAACGCAATCTCGCGTTTTTCTCCTGAATGCGGCTCTTATTTCCGCGTTTAATTCATTTTTGCCCAGACGCGGCCATCTTTCATGGAGACGCAAGTCTCTTTGATACAAAGGCAACCCAATGGCAAACTTGTAATATCTCCAAATCCTTTTAGATATACACCCCACTTCATTTTCTCTCTCTTTCATTTTTTCCTCCTCCTTCCCACCAACAGCCAATAGAGAACGGAAGCACCCAGCTATGCCACCGTGCCCTCCTTTGGTCGGCCACCTTTCTCCATCTCCTCCACCACCAACTTCTTCACCACCTTTTCCTCCATCTCCTCCTCCATTCCAACAACAACAATAGCCTTAACAGCAACCACACCACCATCTTCTTCCTTTATTTTCCACCAAAACAATCCATTACCTCCAAAACTTCACCACCATTTCCACCACCACCTACACCACCTTGGCCACCAACAATTATGCCATCTTCCTCTCCTCGTCGTACTCTTTCCAACGAGCTATTGCTTCGCTCTCCGAAACCCCTTTTGCAAAACTCCATTTTCCCCATTTTAACTACACTTGCACCGCACAATTTGTTTGGGCTTGGAGCGTTGGCCACCTTCTCCGGCCAACTCCGGCCACCGCCGTCCATGGCCAACCATCCCCCTTCCCTTCTTCTTTCTTTTCTTTCCTTTCTTTCTTTCTTTTTTTTCCTTCTTTCTTTCTTTCCTTTCTTTTTCCTTTCCTTTCCTTTTCCTTTTCTTTTCTTCTCTGTTTTTCTCCCAACCTGCGTCTTCCTTTCTCTCTTTCTGCGTCTCTCTCATTCCCACCCCCTGTACGTCTCTCTCTTTCTTTGACGTTATTTAGACGCGGGGCTCACCCCCGCGTCTAGGCAATTCTTTAACGTGAATCTTCGCGTTCTTGACATTTGGGTAACGCGGCCTTCGCGTTCCTGTATCGACGCGATGCGGAGCTCATGCCCGCGTCTGTGTCCTTCTTGTGTCAACGCGACATGGAGCTCATGCCCGCGTCTGTGTTCTTCTCGTGTTAACGCGACGCGAAACCCACATCCGCGTTCGCGTTCCTCTTGTGTTATAGCTTAAACGCGGGTCTCGAACCTCGCGTTTGTGACATCTATGCAACGCGACCCCCGCGTCTGTGACCCTCGCGTCTCACTCTCAAACCCGCGTCCCCCTGTGCACACTCTCTCTCCCTGTACACTCTCTCCCCATGTACTTCTATCTCTAGCTCTCTCTTTCTCTCTCCTCTCTCTCATTCTCTTTCTCTCTCTTGATTTCCTCCTCTCTATCACTTTCTCTTTAACGCTTTGACGTGTTAATTACCTGGATTCTGGAGATCAGGTATTTCACTGTGTTTTCTAAAGATTTAGGCGAGTGTTCTCACTTTCCTCTTAGCTTTTTCGCTTCATCGGATCGACTTGGTTGTCTTATGTATTTGTGTCTGGAACTAACACCTTCTCTGCAGGTACCCTAACCACTGGGTACAACCTTTGAGGTTTAAAGTCCTCTGGACTTTCTCTATGCTACGCCTGGTAGGCAGACCTAGCGTCAACACTTTACCGCTTACTCCGTTCGAGTATAGTTACCCCGTGATCGGTAGTATGGCGTTCATACGCTTGCTGCGACACGTATGTCTAGCTACGTTGCGAGCGGTAACCACGCCGAGCGTGATAGCACTTAGTGTTGTACATTAGCTTCGCTCCAGCTTGCTCAGCTCTTCTTGATTGTGCTCAGCTATTACTCTATCACTTGCCAAGTACATGCTTGATATGTTAATACTTGACATGCTTTTACTTGATACCTATCATCTACATGCTAATACCTGACATCTGTCTGTGTCATCACCTGACACCCGACTTGCTACTACTTAACACTTGCTTCTTGTTATGACATGACTTATCACTTGCCTCCTGATATACTAATACTTGATCTGTGACTATCACATTTACGGGAACACTACATACAGTGACTTAAATCTTGTACTTGTTATCTTATATTATATATATACAGTGACCTGAATCTACAGTACTCATGTACTCCTGAATTCTTGATCATGTCTTGCACCTGCTATTCTCGTAAATTGATAATTACATAATAAATCATAAAAAGGAACAACTTATATCGGGTCGGGGGAAAACTTGCGGCTATCAATATATGTTCGTGTTTACAATGGTACTAGGTATGTTGTGCAACTAAAACTTTCGGTCTGACCTGTGGGCCTCCAAGCGACCGAGGGGAGCGCTGGCTCCCTCCTTCCTGGTACTATCTTGGTAAAAGGCATCCTATAAGACCCTCCTGATCGCCTTGCGGCAGGTTCCGTCCACCAGTAACGGAACAATCCTGGGCCGTGGTCCCGGGTATGTACGGGACCCACTGTAAACATTGTTCGTCGATACCTCCGTTGGTTTTCAATAACAACCTTGCTTTACTAAGATGCGGATATATATGTGCTGGGACTCTAGTTCATATATCTAGACATCAGGGTAAGACGAGTAATAATAATAAAAGATGCCAGCTATAAATCCGTAGTATGCTTTGCCATGGTTGATTCTATCAGGTTTTACTTTTGATTTCCAGTTTTTTGATTATTATACTATACATGTTCATATCCTGCCTTTCCATTTGTATTCTATTCCACCTGTCTCCTGCTCTTATCTGATCATACTATGAGTCTTCCCTACTTGATATCATTTGTTGTATATCTACTTACTCCTGCATGCTTGTGCTCACGACACGGTTTTCAATGTATGTTTATGATTCAGATTTATCGATACACGTGTGCTTATCTATACTCGCCATCTGGCTTTCGCATCACCACTCACCGGGGAGTTCTGACTCCTCTGGATCCTCATGTCCAGATTTTGGAGCTTGGAGCGTGTGGATTCTCTCAGTTACTGATCAGAGTGGCGCAGCTGAAGCGTGGATCCCCAGCAGACTGTCCAGAGCCCCATCCTTCTAGGCCCCCTGCTCGGCTCTAGAGTTTTTATGTTATGACTCTGAACCTCCTTTTGTACTGTTCATACTTGTACATCTCCTTATATTCTCGCATTTGCACCATATTGGTGATGTAGTATTATTGTAATATTGGGTCACTTCCTGTGATAACTTTGTAATTGTACTCATGTGTTGGAATGTATAATACACCAAGTGCTTCCGTACTCTAATTCTTCTCTGTACTGATGCTTAGCGTATATACATGAGGGTATTTCTAACCTGCGTATATACGTCGCAGTAACGTCTCCGTACCCGCCGGATCAGGACGTTACATATATATTTTTCTCAAACTTATCTAATCATCTTTCGCATAAATACCAAGGCTTACTTAGGCCAAAGCACCTAGCTAATCAATAATTAGATTTGTTTAACTTTCATAGATATATTGTTTCTTTTTTCTTTTTTTATATATTTTTTTAAGGCATAGGAATCTTTATTTTTGAACCCTAAGTGTGTAATTGTATGAAGTGTGTATATTTCATCAAGGTAAAGATCAAGATTAAATTATTTTGACAAATTATCTTCCTAACCCTAAAAATCAAACAAATAATCTTATTTTGACCAAGTATAAGAAATCCTAATTTTGATTTTCCTATTCCTTAAAATTGACTTAGTTTCTTACAAAAAAATATATCAAAATATTATTTCTATTTTCAAAAAGTTTTTAAAAGTAAAGAAAATGTTATTTTTTTCTTTCTTTTTTTAAATAAAAAGAAAAATCTAAGTTATGTTATACCTTCCCCCACACCTATCTCATGCATTGTCCTCAATGTATGAATAAATGCATAGATGCATGAAAAAGAAGAAAGGGAAGGAAAATATCACCTTAAGGTGGTGGTTCTGGTGGTGGTCTGATTGATTCACGAAATGCGGCCCAATCGAATTTTCATAGAGTTCGGAGGAACCCACCAGAAATCTCTCTTATATAACCCACTAAAATGATGTATATATGAATGGTTTTTATTAAAAAATTTACCCCATCTAATTTTCAAATTTCATAAATAATTTCGGAGTCAATTTTGTCAACCGCCTTGTCCCAAAATGGAGTGTGAAAAGATAGCATGATTGACTTGAACTTAGGAAGTACGGGAACTAATACCGACTCAGGAAAGTGACTTAAGTCAAGTAAAGGTTCAGGAGTCGAGATTGGTTCAGGAAGTGGGTCCAAATCAAGAAGTTGAAACTCGAGTCCACATTCATTTTCCCACAATGGAATGTGACTTAATATTGGTGATTCAAGTTCAAGAATGACAGATGTGGGAAGCAAAACTGACTCTAAAATATTACTCAAGTCGGGTAACAAAACAGGAGTCAATATTGATTCGAGAATTTGAACTGGATAATAAATTTGAGAATCTAAGTCACATTTCTCATTGAGTTCAATTTCATAAAAATGAGAACTTGCCAATTTGTCAATGGGACTTTCAAAAGTATGAAATTGGTCAAGTTCAATATGATGATCATAAAAGATTGGTGATTCAATTTCATGATGAATTAGCACAGGATCCAATGTTAACTCGAGAAAAAGATTGAAATCAGGTGAAGACACCAGAGTCATTATTAAATTAGGAAGTAGAATTAAATCACTAA
Source organism: Agave tequilana (assembly GCA_038442645.1). NCBI lineage: Eukaryota > Viridiplantae > Streptophyta > Magnoliopsida > Asparagales > Asparagaceae > Agave > Agave tequilana. Next base: position 17,699 of record JAVJIF010003237.1, on the reverse strand, counting down.
TTGAGGTTCATGATCATATTCATTCTCAAGTTCAATTTCAGGAAAGGGATAACTTGCCAAACTGTCAATGTTATTTTTAAAAATTGGAGTTTGGGCAAGTTCAAATGATAGTGCTGAAATGGAAACTTGTTTTCCAAAACAACACGACTCTTCGGCTCTAATAGAATGGTTAGCGACATCAAACTGAAATTGGCTAAATCAGACTACTAGAAATGTTAAATCGATTAGTATACTGGGATCGGGTCTCCTGTTCAAACTGGGGCTTGAGTTCACGAATCCGGATTCAATGCAAAATGATCACATAAATAATCATAAAAAAATAAATACAGAAAGTTAATTGAAAATATGATCGAAAAACCTGAATACGCGACTAAGTACGTATTCGGGGAACAGGGTGTTACAAATTATGATTGGTGCTCAACATAAAAAATGACAGGGTAAGAGAGATCTGATACATGCATATAAAAGATTACCTAGCGGGGTCTTTTAGTAATTTTAGTTATTTCTAAAAGCGGGGACCCTATAAAGATTACTCAGTTCTGTGGCACATATTACGCCTCGTCACCGCCGCCAGGAGACACTCTCAGTTGTCGGCTGATATACATATTTCTATATGTGTGTGTGTAGACTTGTGTCATTCCGGAAGGATTCGAGCCCGAATCGTTCTCATTCAAATACAACCCTCAAACATTCGAATACAAGATCCACTCCATTGAATTTGATTTTGATTTATATTATTTGATTTATATTATTTTAAGTATCTATAATCCCAAAATCAAGTATTTTGAATACTTTTTACTCATGCATCAAGTAGGGAAAAAACGGACTAAATAGTGAGTTGGCTTGTTTAACGGTGTAGGACATTTGAAATCTAACAAAAATTGGTTTGTAGGAACTTTTAAATGTTTAGATCCTGATCAAATGGCCCGATCGAGACTTTGTATGTCTAAAGACATAGATCTAACCAACTCACTACTTTCGATCGTCCATTTTGCGCCGCTTGATGGATGAGCAAAAATTATTCATAACACTTGATTTTAGTTTATAGATACTTGAAATAATATAAATCAATTTTAATGAAGTGGATCTTGTATTCAAATGTCGGAGGATTGCACTTGAATGAGTTCGGGCTTGAATCCTCCCGGAATGACACAACTCTCTCTCTCTCTCTCTCTCTCTCTCTCTGTCTCTATATCTATATATATATATAAATATATATATATATATATATATATATATATATATATATATATATATATAAAGCAATAAACTAATAAAAATAATCAGCAAATAATTATAGAAAATAGTTAGAAAAAGAAATAATTAAATTAATTAAATTTGAAGAAAAGAACTAACTACTTGAAAAGAAACATCGACTTCCAAAGAGCGCCTACGCCTTCTATGTGCTACTCCTACTCGTAGGGCTTATTAACATAAAATTAGGTTTCAGTTATGATGATGAGTCCCTCTCTCGCTTCAAAATAGTCTTAATTAGTCATGACTAATCAATGTAAGCAGACATCTTTCCTTATATTTTTTTCTAAATTTGAAGTTATGATCGTCATTTTAGTCAAGTCTCTCGTTTTCTTGATTTTTCTTTCATTATATATTGGGAATGGATATTGCCACCTCCAACAACAAAAATATTACAAGCGTGTTATTAATTTTTTTGTCCATTTCACCATGGTGAAAGTCCAAAATACTTATTTTTTTCTTCCTCATTTCTCCTTCTCCGACGACCCCCGCTCCCCCTCTCCTACACATCCGCCTCCCAGGCCTTTCCCCTCCCCCCGGACCTCTCCGACACTCCCCTTTCCCTCCCCTCCTCTGGTGCCTTCCCTCCCCCCTCCTCACCTCGCCCTCCTCTGGGGCCCTCCCTCCCCCCTCCTCCCCTCCGCCCCAGGGGAGATGGGGGGGAGGGGAGAAGGGGGGAGCGCCGGCGAGGGGGAAGGGAGGCCAGGGGAGAGTCTGCGAGGGGGGAGTTCACCAGTGAGGGGGGCAGCTGGGGGGAGTTCGTCGGCGAGGGGGCGGCCGGTGGAGGGAGAAGGAGAGGAGGAGGAGAAGAAAATAGTGTTTTCATCATTTTTTTTATATTTTTTGAGGGGGTTTTTATCAAATTTGGGGGTGCTATAATCCATGAGGTGCCTTCCGTATTCTTGGGGATGGCAATATCCGTTCCCTTATATATTTGTTGGCTTGAGTTACTTTGAATACAATTAGCCGGGTAATTAACCTTTATTTCTTCATTCGACCCAGTTATAAACTTTTCTTACTGTGTCTGACATCCTTCGCAAAATGGCCCATTTTTTGTTATTTGGATCGGTCCATTGGGCACTTCGAAATCCCATCCAACACCAACACACACCCCCCCCCCCCCCCCCACCCACCCCGCCCCCCCCCCCACCCCCCCCCCCCCACCCCCCAAAAAAAAAAAAAAACATCTCTTAAGCACCTAATTTATCGAGTAAATTTAACACCAGTAAGAACATTAACCCCACTAATGAAGAAATGGTTTGTTTATGTGTTGAATCTATCCTCTTCTCTGTTTTAATCATAGGGTCTATATAGATAGGGAGCTAGGTGCCCAGATACTTTCCAAGTAATTATGTAATGTAAACAATGGTTGAATGTGGACAGGGGGCAGGGGGGTTTTGGGGTTGGGGGGGTGGGGTGTTTGGGGTGGATATTTTAGTTACAAACAAGAGTAGTAGTCCAAAATTGATTTTCCTACTAAACAAATCATTATGTTTAGCAACAAAGGTCACTATAAAAGAACGAAGAACATCACAAATAGGAAGGCTTTGCTTGATGTAGAAGTAATTGCTTTATTTGGCATGCGTAGGGAGGCATTGCAACGCAAGTGATGTTGACCCTAATTGTAGTAACCAGATAGTAATATGAAAGGAGGGAGGGTTTTGGGTGTGGTGGGGGGGGGGGGGGGTGTTGGGGGGGGGGGGGGGGGGGGGGGGGGGGGGGGGGTTGTTGGGTTGGGTGATTACTCTCTTTAGTGCCAAGCCCATTAGCTTGCAATAATATTAAGAGCAAGGGAGAATGCAAGAGGGCTAGGCAAAGCTAAAGGCAACAAAGGCAAAGACAAGGGAGAAAGAGAGAGAAAGAGAGAGCACCCAATACCTTTTGCCTCCCCTCCCTCTCTCTACCCATCTCTCATTGTGGCAAGGTAAAGTCACTTTTGTGCTATATGTACACTAATTATGCTAATAAATTAAGCACTTGAGCTATTCTCATTTGTGTGGGTACTTAAAAATGAAATTTTAGTCCCTTTGGTGGGGCCTTATTCTTGCCTTCACTTAGATTGATGAATAGATTTTGACAGAAATAGGAAGTTTCATATATAAAGAAATGAAGGGAAAAGGCTAAGGGAACAACATTTGAGTGGGACAAGTAGAATCTTGGGCTAAATTGGGCTAGCTAGCTTGTTGCTTTGTGACTAGATGGGGGCCAACATGATGAGCCACGGATCTCTCTTGTTTTGTTATGCACACACAAGGTCAAGAGAAGGGCCAAGCCAAAGGACATCATCAAACTTAAAAGGAGGCTTTACACATTAATTTTATTTAAAAAGAGGGGAAAAAAAAATTGAAGTCATATGTAAGGATGTGTGACCTGTAGAGAAAGAGATAGGGGACCAAAATCACCAAAGTGTTTGTTGCGTCACCTGTATTCATGATTAAGTGTATTTTATTTTGTATGACCAAATGAAAGAATGATAGTTTTGACTTCCAAAATAAAAATGCACACAAGAGAAAAGCAAGCTATATGTGATGCATGCCTCACAATCAAAAGGAGAGTACGGTCGTTTCAAGGGTGGGGCGTGTCTCTTCAAGGATGCAAAAGGATCAGGATCTAATTCATCCTCCACCCTCGTATTTATTTCTTCTATTTTGTTGGCCATTTTTCCTTTAGTTTTTGTGGGTGAAAATTTTGTTTTAGTTTCCATATTTGTTTGATTCTTTTCTTCTTTTGTTACGGTCTGTAATTGAAGCTTAATGCTAATTGGAATGGGAATTCTTCGCTTTCGGTTTTTTTTTTGTATTTGAGAGATGATTATGGAATCATCTTTGTGTTTTTTATGTTTAACGTACGAGGGTCAACTCGATCCAATAATGATGTGCTCAATTCATTTAATCATTATGTTATTATCACCTTCATCATAATATAATTGTTAGGTTCTTCTCTTCTTTTGTTACGGGTTGTAATTAAAGCTTAGTGCTAATTTGTACCGGAAATTCTTTACTTTCCTATTTCTTGTAGTTAAAATATGTTAATGGAATATTGAGGTAAGAGTCAACTTGATCCAATATAGATGTGCTCAATTCATTTAATCATTTTGTTATGATCACCTTCAAATTTAAATGGTGTAAACGCCAGCATGTATAAAACTCACAAGAAGTTCTTTCTAAGCCAAAATTAAGAAAGAGCTTACCGTACGTATATAAGATGGATAAAGAGAGAAAAGTTATTGCAATCAATATTTAATAGGTTGGTGTTACTAGCTATTTCCAATCTTATGTGAGATTTGAGGACGAGTCCTTTATCCCACGTCAAGTTGAAGTCAACATTTTTCTTTTCACTAGGAAATTATTGGAGATTCGTAATGGCCAACTTGCTTCCTTTTTCTTTTCTATTTATTTTGTCTTTTTTCCCCCGCATTAAACAAACTTCATAGTAAAGCAATGGAATTGCTCTTAACTATTGGTTAGTGAAAAGATAATCAAATTGATGAGAGGAAGGTGAACAGCTCTAAGTTTTTCACTAAGTGATGCATGGTATATCTCAATGTGGTTGCTACATCATAAACCACTAGTGTTTCTTTGTTTGTTCTGTTTTTTACGTGTTATTGTGTTCCACTTTTTTTTTTTTTTTGGTTTTATCAAAGGTCATTTCAAACTCGATTTTCTGTATAATCTAACTTACACTCACTAATGCAGAAATGAGCTTTCATGTCACCCATTTCATGGTCATTTGAGTCGCAACCGACGTGCGTCAAAAAATGGCGATAATTTTGAAATTTGATGAAGGATCTTTCACGGTGGTTCTTTGAAGAACTGTCGTGAAAGCTCAAAAGGCAGAAGCATTTTTGAAATTTTTGAAAAAAGTTGACATTACTGATCAGTTTTTTATGACAGCTCTTAAAAGAACCACCATGAAAGCTGATCAGCCACATCAACATTTTGAAATTTGATGAAAGATCTTTCATGACGGTTCTTTGAAGAATTGTTGTGGCTTAAAAGGCGGTGGCAATTTTAAAATTTGTTGAAAAATACATATTTTGCTTTTGGACATTTCACGGTTGGTATTAAAATAACAGCCATAATATATTATTTTTACGACGATTCTTAGAAAAATCGTCATAAATGCTCAAAAGGTAGTGACATTTTTGAAATTTGTTAAAATATACACAATTTTGTTTTTGGAGATTTCACTGTGGTCAGCGATCTGCAGCTCAACACTATTAGACTCTTTGTGTCCTATTTTCAGATCATCTCTCCCTTCAACCTCGTTCATCAAGGCTAGTTGGATCACTATGCGAGTTTATCAAGGCGATCTCTCTCTGCTTCGCTCTCGCTCCAGGATCTACAAGAGGGGCTTCTCAAACAAAAAAAAATTTGTTTGAGGGCTTCCGCCTCTCTTCCAACTTCATGGTGACCTGAGCGCACAGGTCGATCCGCGTAATGACTCTGTGTAAGACAACAAATAGTTCAATGCGAATTCATCTCTCTCCCCTCGTTCATCAAGATGAGTTCATAAATTGTTTGATGAATTCAAATTTTGGGACTGATTATGATATTTGTTTGATCTAATTTAGATCTATCTGCAACTAAGAGAATGAGGAAATTAGAAAGTGGAATGAAAGAGGAGGACTAGAGGATCACTAGGAGGATGAGGGGATCGCGGGCGGGAATGGGTGAGGAGGATGAAAATGGGATCATGTTAAAATTATTTTTATTCTTTTTTTTAAATGAGGCATTTTCACGGCGGTTTAAAAACTGCTATCGCCTCCCTACTTACAAGGTCACCATGAAGGATCGCCGTCGTTGCTTTTTAATGACAGTTTTAAATCATCGTTAAAACTCATTTCTGTTTTAGTGACTTTAGCCAGTTCTTAATGTTTAAACATTAAATTGACAATTGTGTTGTGCAACTTTATTATCACAATAAACTGTAGTGCTTATAAATAATAGATGTAGAGCTTTGATCTAGTCTTGTAGAGCTTTGATCCAAATGCGTGCACAAGAAAGTAGGTGTCACAGATCGATGTGCAGTTTTGAGACACGAACGGAACTTGATAATCCTCTCGTGTTTAAAAATTAATAGCAACACTCCTCTCGTGTTTCATATGCTTTTTTTTGCGTATTGTTTAAACGTCAACACGCTGTAATGGGCCCTGATGGCTTGCGTACTAAACTTGTGATTGTTTGATCTCGATCAATACGTGATCAAACGACAAAAAAGACCTGTGAAAAGCTCACATATGAGACTTGATTTAGTGACAAAATTAAGGCTTGTTTGCCTCGTAATTGATCATAAGTCGTAAATGATCGTGATAAACTCTTTTATAATTGTAAGTGAGTTTTATGCAAGTAAATTTTACGGTATTTGATTGATAATGTGAAATTGTAAGTAAGAAAGTATATTCTGTTTTACAATGTTTGATTGGTGATGCGAAATTATAAGAAAGAAAGTATATTGCGTTTTTCAGTGATTGGTTGATAATGTGTAACTCGTAAGTAAAAAATTAACCATAAAATTTACTGTTTAGTGATTTAAACATATTAAATAATAAAATAAAAAAAACTGTAAGTATTTAAAATATTAAATATTTAAAATATTAAATATTCAAAACAAATAATAAAAATAGTAAAATATACTAATCTAGTAATAAATATTACTAGTCTAGTAATAAAAATAATAAAAATTATTAAAATAATTAATAAAAAACTTTAATCTAATTATTAAATTTAATCTAATAATTAAAAAAATTTCATAATTTAAAAAATTAATCTAATTATAATTAAATATCTGCAATACAGATTTGCATGATCATAAAATTGATTGTTAGTGTTTTTTATGACTTACGGTCTCAAACAAACACCGTAAATACTGCAATTGTATTTTTACACTTACCGGCCAACTACGAAAAACAAACACACCAATAAAACAGTGATGTATACACATGCGGCACAAGATATGGCTGTGCCTAGATTTTGTGCCCATGCATTAACATTACGAAACACAACCAAATTAGTCAGCACATGTGGGTCCCATTTGAAACATCAGTGCAAGCTCATCTAATCACCGTGAATGTTTCATTTTCGATCCTCATATTAGTGAATTTTCAAGAGAAAAAATAATAATTAGTGAAGTATAGCAGCTTTCATTGACTCTCTGCACTTTTTATTCTAGTTCAGTTTTTAAAACAAAGCCCTCATTTTTCTTCAAAAAAAAATTGGCTCATGATTGCCCATTTTTAGTTTCAGGATTTCTCTGAATTTAGAGTCAGTTAGTAAATTTCCATATTAAAGCCAACAACAGAAAAGAAAATGAAAAAAAAATAAGTGATACTTGGACCCACTGGTTGATAGGTAGGGCATCCCAAGGAATAATGGAAACTTTTTTTTTCCCCCCTTTAATTCATGTTTTACCAATTAGGGACCAGTGATACTCCGACAATCATTAGTCTAATTAACATTATGAAAAAAAAAAAAAAAAGAATCATCATCAGTGAAGAGAGCGTGTCAAATAGAGTTTTCAGACGGTTGATTATTAGTCTCTCTCTAAAAATTTGTTAAGATTTCTTTTAGGTTATTTAATTTTCACGGATAATTTTTTGAAACTTTGGGTGTATACATCAACAAACTCTTCTGTTGACATACATAATTGAACAGAAAATCAATGAGAAAAGATTTCATAAAAACTATGCAAGCAAAAAAAAAGAAAACTATTTATAATTCAGTATAGTAAAGGCAATATTTAGCACTTTTAACCGTATGTACAAAGTTCAGATCGATAAAAGAGAAACTTGAACAGTTTGATAAATGTATTTCATGTGACGAGGTCACAAATTCAAGCACCCAACCATTACAAAGAGAATAACTTTTCTCTCAAAAAGAAATGAGAGTTTCCTCTATTATGGAAAAAGGTGCAAAATTTTGTAACTGCTATAGTGAAGTGTAGTATCATCGTTAATGAAAACGGAAAAGGTCTCCTGATGTGCTAATGAAGACGGAAATTTTTAATGATAAATTAAAGCAATATTGAACCGTTAAAGGTCCTATAAGACGCCTATTGTTTGAAAATGTTTAATCTCTCCGTCCCTTGAACTCGTCGTTGAGCCTGCTTTCAGATGTTAATTGGTATAATTTATGTATCTATGCTATATTTTTTTAACCATGTCATCCTCCACCAAATAGTTTAGGCCAATGCCAACAGCTCGTTAAGCTAAACTTGGTGCAGTGTTTTCAGTGAACACAAATAAACCTGCCGTCTCAAATTTGGCCCCCCTCCAGCAACTAGTTTTGATTCCCCTCTCTTGGTCCGCGGAAAGCGGTGGCTGGATTTGGGATTTGGGACTTGGGGCTGCTGAAACTCACCACAATCACAGTAACCGAGAGAATTTAACTTTTCCCATCAATTACAGATCCCAAAACAAAATTCTTGCCACACTCATTGATACATTACATTGATAATTTCTCAATCAATCCCAATGAATGACCTCAAATATAAAAGGAACAAGACTTAATTAATCAAAGTGGGAATGGGTGAGAGAGTAATTAATTCACACACACACACGTCACACAAGCACAAGAAGAATAAACAATTTGGTGTTAGCCAGTAGCTAGCGGTATAAATTAAAGTTGGAAAGAGGAAAGCAATAGTCGTAGTAGACAGTAGACAGTAGTAGTGGCGTGAGGGCCCCCCGTGGACGGCAGAAAGGTTCCTGAGGCCGTGGGGGGAGGGAGCAAAGCAAAGCAAAGGGGAAAGCAGAGGAAAGCTAAACCCTTTTCCTCTCCCTATAAATAGCCCCCCCTCCCCCTTCCTCATTTCTCATCAGCTCACGAGCAAAGCACCAAACAAACAGTTTCAAAGAGAAGAGAGGGTACTGAGAGCAGATTGGAGCTGAGAATCAATCCCCCCCTTAATTGCCTCTCTCTCTCTCTCTCTCTCTCTCTCTCTCTCTCTCTCTATCCCCCTCCAATCAATCAATCATCAGGTAACTAATCAGTTATTTTCTCTCAGTACTTAGTAGTACTAATTTTGCTTCTTCGCCCCGTTCTAATAACAACCCTCCACTTTTTACAGAGCAGCAACTAGTACACAAAACAAACATGTCGGTGGCCGTGTGCAGGAGCCCAGCAACAGGGTTCGAGTCAATACTCGCTCTCTCCGCTGCTACCTTCTCGGCACCCAGCTGGCTGCCAGCACCCGCAGCTGAAAATGAGCATGAACATGAAAAACAACTACTCAACCTGACAATAACCAAAACTCAGGAAGAGGAGGAAGAATATGTGAACAACGACGGTCAAGAAGCCGAGAGGCCTCCCGGGCAATTCGACATCTGGAGCTCCATCCAGGCCCAAAAGGCCAAACAAGAAGCCCAGAGGCACGACGAGCCCTACGTCCACCCTCTGATGAGGCGATCCTCCAGCCTGCTCAGCCAGAAGAGCCTCGAGATATGCACTGAAAGCCTCGGGTCAGAGACCGGCTCCGACGAGTTCTTCTCTTCCGACGACGAGACCGATTTCTTCTCCAAGAAAGAACAAGTAGTGCAGCAAGAGCAAGAAGTGGCTGTTGAAGAAGAAGAATTAGAATTTGGGTACTTGGTGTCAAGGAGGGCAAATGGGAGGAAGGAGCTGGCGACCGTGAACTACCACTGCTCAATCAGCAGTCGGTCGTCGCAGCCCCGCTCCTTCCCTCCTCCTCTCCCTTCCATCTCTCGCCGCGATGGGCCCTGCCTCCAGATGAGGCCCCACCGCCGCAACGGCCGCCTGGTCGTCGAGGCTGTCGCAGTCCCCTCTCAAAATTACCTCCACGCCAAGCGACAGAACGGCCGCCTCCTTCTCTCCCTCATCAACACCACCTCCTCCTACAATGCTCCCGACACAGCAACTGCAGAGCCCGCATACCAAACACAAGCTGAAGTGAAGGAGGAGGAAGCAGAGGTGCAGGCAGAAGAGCTCGAGGACGAAGAGGTGATGATGATGGAAGTAGAAGAGGAGGAAGAGGAAGTCGAGGTGGTCGACAGAGGAACGGTGGTGGAAGTGAAAGTGAGCACGAATCCGCAGCAGAGCAGCAGCGGGGCGGCCGCGGTGAAGGTGCACCGGTCGTCGATTGTCATCAACAAATTCGTCAGCATGCCCGCCGTCGACAACCAGACAAATGACAATCCCAATGAAATATTTACTGCAGCAGCAGCAGCAGCAGCTCCGCTGCTCTCGCCGGTGCGAAGGGTGTCGACGACCACCACGACGGCGGCCGCAGCAGCAGTGGCGGCATCGTCGCTGAGTGCATTCCCATCGGCCGACGGAAGCCACTCGTCGACGACGGACAACAAGCTGCTGTTCACATCAAGGAGAAGGAACAGGGAGGAGCTGCTGCATGACATGAAGAGGTGCAGCCAGCTGAGGAAGCCTCTGTTCATATGGGAGCCCTGTTGCATTGCTACTTCATCTTAAGACTTCAACACACTCTCTAACTCATTCCCATCCGATCGTCTCTGCTTTGATCCCCAATTTATCCTTAAATTTTAATATTATTATTATCATTGTCATCTTCAGTTATTGTTGTCACCCCAAAAATAAGCCATGTATTTGTTAAGCCTTGCTAGCTACTCTGGCTTCCTCTGCTCCCCCACATTAGTGTGTTATTTTGACTACCATTTTCTTTTCCCCCCTTTTTTCTTCCGTCTTTTGTGGGTCAATCCATTCGGTGATTACATAATAGATCAATTGAGGTGGTTCTTGTACTCCTGCTCTTCAAACTTAATTAGTTGGTATTTGATTTCTGTTATAGTTAATTACTAAATATGTTTTGTTGTTCAAGTGAGGGGACACATCATCATGTCTGAAGAAAATATTATAAATAGATTTTGTGTGTGGAAATCTGACAGATTTGCGTGTCTGAGTCTGGGTGAGATTACGTCAGTTGATCTTGTCAAAGACATGTCAATGCTGGGAGCCTGCGTCCTTGTTAGGTGGAAAGAGGGGACACACCCGCATTTAAAAATGTCACCATACTGTTATTATTATTGATAGCTTCAATTAAAATTGTAAATTAATTAAAAGGGGGGAAAAAAAAATTCAATGGGAAAGAAGAGAGAAAGAAGAAGGTGAGGATGGGAATGGATACAAGGGGGCACATGGTTTTGGTATCAGGGATTGGATCTCTATCGGTCACATTTGGCGGCAAAGGCTGTTGCTAGTCTCATCTCTCTTCTCTTCACACCAACCAACTGATTTGTGATATGGGGAATTTTTGGCCTTTTAACAAGAAAAAATAAACTATAGGCCTTCAAGCCGGGACAATTAATTAGTAAGCTTGGAGGTTAAAGCAGAACTATCGTATTTGTACCTTGCGATAAAAAGAGTCACAAGTTCAAAGTATAACAGTGCTGCAATCAGAAGAGAGTGAAATATTTGATTATCAAAAAAAAAAAAAAAATTCAAAATTCAAAATAAGACATCTAGAAGAAGAATATATTCATATAGTGGCAGTTAATAGGAGATCGTTGGTGTGGCTAAGATATGCAAGAGATGCCTATCTTGAAGAAAAGTTGGGCTAGAGTTTTGTCTAACTAATTTCAAATTATGATTTGATTGACCTGACTGTTTTAGGGCTAAATTGTAGAATTATGCTTGGGATTTAACATGTTATGAAAAGAAATAGAAAAGATCGTAATTTGGCATATGCTTTCGAACCCCTACGTATGGTGTGAAAACTTTATATCTCACTTTTGTTCGTGATGCTCACATCTGTATATCTATGCCAGTAATTTCTAGAATTATTTGTTTCAATGTAATTAGACCAACAAATTGCAAGTACTGTAGCAAGCAATTGCAATCACAGCAACTACAGTTGCAATCTTTTTCTGTTGTTTGTTTCATTGTAGTTTCATGAGTGGTATTAGATCTCCTTCCACCTTTAATTTGAAAGCTCCCCGCAAACTTTTAAATTTTACACATTTTCAGCCATTCATTAGCAAGATTTGTGTAAATGTATGTGTTTTGGCCTCACATATGACATTGGAATGCCAATTCGACTTACAAACTCTATTGTTGTAAGTTGTTTTCTTGAAACTAGACCTGTTTTGTAACTACAACTGCAAATATTACTGGAAAACAAGCATTTGAGTAATCTTGATTTTACAAACGTGATCACAATTTAGAGGTCCACTTGCAGAGAAACAAACTAGATATAAAGTACCAACCCTTGCATGATCTATTATAAGGGTAGAATTCAAATAACCTATTCAATACCAACAATCAAGCAGTTGTTACATTTAACAAATAAGGCAATTGCTAAAAGATCTTATTTTAATTTGTCACACTTTCAAGGGGAAAAAAAAAGCTCTTCTTCTACTCAAAACACATGCATACACAACCTGGCACGACCCAGGGCTTCCATTGCTGTACTTTTCCCCACCTCTCTCTCTAAAAGCCCTTTTCCAATATTCTATTCTATTGTACAAACAAAAAATGTGCCCCCACTTAACATGTCTCTCATCAACCCTAATCTCAATCTTAATAAGAAATCAAACATGTATAAAAATGACCAATGATTTACACGTGTGACAAATATCTCTCTCTTCTCTCTCTCCATAAAACCCTAATTCAATTATAGTACTAATAATCTAATCTTAGTGCATTAGAGTTTGTATTGGACAAAGTGACCAACGCAATAAATTCCTCATGCATGTGAGATCATTCACCACCACAACCAACCGACCAGCCCACTACAGAGAGGCTAGAGTAGAGCTCTTGGTCCCTTAACCAACACAGTGCATGTAAAAAGTCCAAAGCCTTCAAATTTTTTGCTTTGCACACTACACCAAAGACCAATGTCACCATCTCCTTTTTTTTTTCTCAATCTCTCTTGGATTTGAAAATCAACTTGGGAGAGATGCAACTATGCAATCCAACAGAGTATCCACGTACAACTAAATCCAACACAGGATCTCCTCTCAAGAGTGAGTGAGAGTGCCTTTTCCTTGAGAAAAAGGCCCTCAATTTATTGTGTGTGGGGGGTAATGATGATTGCAAGGGTCCGTGCCCTAGCATCTCACATGGATGCTCTCATGGGCTGATCAGGGAGATGTGGTCAATTGGCAAGTTGCTAGATGTTGTCGGGCACTGGTTCGATTTGGCTTTGGTACGGGTCTAGCAAGGCCAGTGCTTTTGTAGCCTTTTACCCATTTATGTCACATAGGATCTCAAGACCTTGCTTGCTTGCTATGTCCATGGGCTAAGCTAGGCTAAGCTCGACTGCAGGGTGGGTCCGAGCTTTGTTGGTTTTGGGTGCCAATCATGTAACATTTTGTCACCTCGTTTATCTTTGTAATTTTCTTCTTCGTTAATATATTGGAGGGGACCTTTCGATTTTGAGAACCCCCTCTTCCCATCAAAAAATACAACAACTAAGCTATTTGTGTCAATTATTTGGGTAGGCTACATGAACCAACGGAGAATTACGCTGAATCGGGCACATGGATCAGCTTTCTCCGCTCATTCCTATCGAGCAATATGCACTCACTAAGACATTTAGCCTCTATATCTTGTCCTATTACCTCCATCCATGTTTTCTTCGATCTCCCCTGCGCTCTTTTAACTTGCCCTAATTTGATACGCTTTACTCGCCGGACTGGCGCATCTGTAGGTCTACGTCGCACATGATCAAAGCATGGTAGGCGGTTTTCGCTCATCTTCTCTTCTATAGAGGATACGCCTATCTTAGTACGAATATCCTCATTTCTCAGCTTATCTCTCCTCGTGCTACCACACATCCAACGAAGCATGCGCATCTCTGGTACACTCATCTTCTAAGTATGATATCTCTTTATAACTCAACATTCTGTGCCACATGACAATCAAAAAATAATTTTAAAAAAATAATCAAGTACTAGTGAGATTTGGCATCAAAACCCACACACCTAGGTTCTGATTTGAATGATGATTAACACAATATTAGTCTCCAAATTGAGTTGGCTCTGTAATGGAATGTACATTTCAACTACGGAAATGTACCACGGCTTGAGTTAATAAGAAGTGCTTGAGGTTAGATTACAAGAAATCTTATGTTTAAAACAGTCGGCAAATTTAAACCAAAAAAAAAAAGAAAAAAAAAAGTAAGGATACTACTTGCCATAGATTGTGTTGATGTAGGGAAAGTGCTTAATTGTAACCAACCAAACAGCCACTTTGGAGCGAAGCAGCGCATGGGAAGCACATGGCACACATGAAGAACAAGTACTATTAACAACGTGGAAGGCATATGGAAATGTTGAAGAGGGAAACAATAGCAGTGATAAAAGGAAACACTTTTAGTTCTTGGGGTATGTTTGTGTTTGATTGAGCAACGCTGGTTAATTTGCTTGCATGGCTGATGGCTCCATGCATGAACCTATAATTTGATTTTAGATGGTAATTAATCAGGCAAGATTACTCACATCACATCTCACTCCAGACTATATAATGTAAAAAAAATAAGCGCATATATGTATTGTAAATGTTTACTATTTATTATTATTGGAAAATATGCATTATAAAAGATAATTGTGCCTATAGAATAACCTGGTAACATAACATCCAACTGCAGAGAACTGCTTGTTATATAATGTGTTATATAAGATAACTATTTAATATACAGAATTGTGAAATAAAAAAAGGATAAGATAACTCTACACAAATATAGAAAGATACTCCATCAAAAAAAGAAATCACATAACAATATCTATCATTGTTTAATTTTTTTCTAAAAAATCTTGCATTTTTTTTTTTTGCTTTCCTAAGATATCCATATAAAAAATATATATATATATCATCCTTGTTTCACCCAAAATTTGCAGCACATGGATGTCACATTACATCCAGATGCTCCATGTACTTGCTTGCTTGATTAAGGCAATCAATTGACAAGTTCCTAAACTGTGTTCCCTCCACTTCTTTGTTATGTGGCAAGGAGAAGCAATGGCTTTAGACTTTCATCCCACCTATTCATGTGGAAATGGGATCTTGAGATCATGTTTGGCTTGCAATTGCATTGGGTGGCTTTACTTGAGTGGGTGGAGCCCAGCCCTGGTTGGTTTTGGATGGTAATCAGGCTAGGGTTTTGATTTAACTTATTGTTGGTCCTCATTTAGAACCAAGGCCAACAAAGTTGCAAAACATAGGCACCATGCAATGCAAGGAAGGGGACTGGTTGAAATATGCTGGTTTACTTTTAATGTTTATCATCGAGTATCATGCCATTTAACTAGGAAACGTACCATAGTCCTAAGTTTTTGTGGTTACCTAAAAGGTAATGAGAGAGAGAGAGACAGCAGAGTGAATCAGTGATGTTACTTACACAGTTTCATCTCACCATTTCAATTCAGAAGTTTTCATAGTTGCTTCTAACCCAGCCACGTTGGATTGGGCTAGGTTTGAGCTGATTCATAGGTTAGATTGGGCTCGAATCGGAGCCTGATTTAACCTCCTAATCAGCAGCAAAACACAACTAAATGATTTTTAACTCCGAAAGAACTAATTCCCTTAAAAAAAAACAACAAAAAAAATTCCTAAAGAACCAAATGCAAACTGGTATTGAGATTGCAACAAAGTATAATAGAAATAATTTACCGGAAATAATTCTGCGTGCAAAACACAGTATCAAGCTTATCATGCTATCTCGTTGAACGGAAATACACTTTGAAAACACAGATTTGAATTAAGGCGAAAAAAAGGTTTCCACAAGTGCAGTGACCATGAACCCAATGGATAGTTTCAGGGTTTGCTTCCTGAGATTCAACAATAGTACAGAGGATCTACAGCTTAAAGACCCCCCTCTTAATTAAATTGTCACTTTTGGTGCGTTGAGAACACATTTTGCTTAGCAAAAGAAACAATTAACACGAATTCTAATTACTCCAAAACTGCAGTAATCAAGCATATCTCTATAAATGTTCAAACAGTAAATCACAATCAGAAAGCACAGAAACATGAGTAATTCGATACCGACAGCAACAACAAACAACACTTCTGATAATAACAATCACTGCGTAGTACTTTGAACTTAGATTATGCAAGTTTTACTAATTTCTCTCTGACTGGCTCGGCATAAGGCACAAAGTTATTACTGTCAGAGAACTGTTTTACGTTTTTTCCCAGATGATCTAAATGAATAATGCTCATTTCTTTTAAATTTGAACAAGAAAGAGAAACTTTGAGGGTTGTTGCTCACCAAAATGCTTCAACCATTTGGATGACAAGAACACGATCGAGAATCCAATGCATTAGAACTCCGCATGAACATGAACCAGCCGATCCTACTTACAACACGCGTAAATTTTTTGTAAGTTTCAGTAACTCATTTGAGGGGTAATTGAACAAATCTAGCCCCCTTCATCACTTTTAGTTCAGATACACTTGTACATAGAATTTAAAATTTTTAACAATGAAGTGATTCTACCTTGATAAAGGCAAATATCAAGCTTGTCTTCATTGAAATATGAGCTAAATCTGTCAGTCACCAAATTATACTTTATCATTTGTATTCAGTGCATCATCAATGGCAATAGAGCTTCAACCACGCTTCACTGGCCTCTGCACGTAGGACTTGTTTGGATCTTCTGTTTTGAGCTTTGGTGGTCTGGTCTCTCCTTTTTTTACCTGCGAAATCAAAAGCACACATAATAATTGCCATCCAACTCCGTTCACTGGCGAACTTAAAAATGAAATTGGAAAAGCTTCATTTTTTCCTCACCTTCTTCCCGCCTTTCATAAAATCTCTCCAACTGGAAACCTAGACTCGCAACAAATTCAGGATAATTAGAAGGTTATATGCATTTGGGTCTACAGTTTCATCTGAAGACAAGTAACATATTAAAACGCAAGAAACTAAATCCTTGATCCGCTAAAGAAAATTGCACCGGTCAATTGACCCAGCAAAGCTTTTACTGTATTAGAGGATTACAAGATACCATATCGAATTAAGAATGCAAAATATATGTTATTTGCTAACAATGAATAATTACATGAACAGTGCCAGTCAAGCCATGGAAACAATAATTACTAGATCCTTTTCAGCGTTTCCTTCTTTTTTTCTTTTTTTTTTTTTCTTTTTTTTGGGGTTTGGGGGGGGGGGGGGGGGGTGGGAACTGCTTGAAAAGACAAGTATCCACAACCTAACTCATCGATCCGTGCCCTAGCATTTGGAATTTTCTAAAATCTGACACTGATTAAATGAGCATGAGCAGACTAAAGAAACATAGAAGATTCTATAGCTAAGTGTAGGCCAGTAAAAACAATCTGGAAACTCGGAAGTATACAGAGGCTGTGGTTTCCATGTATCACTGGAAACCTTGTAGTTAGTGCAATCAAAGACGGCAGCACAAAGAGCGGACCACTACCTATTTTGCATTTTTCTTATTTCAAACATGATTGGGTGTTTTGTTATCCTAGAAATAAATGAAATTTTAGTGACAATAG